>AJWJ01000077.1:0-61762 GCA_000277445.1 Polysphondylium violaceum | reverse complement strand
TTTTTCTTTTTTTGTTTTTTTTTTTTCTTTAATAATATTACTTTTTGTGCTTCTATACTTACTCATTTATTATAATTACAAATACTAATATTATAATATTAAAAGATAAATACAAATATTAGTAGTCATACGACACATCAACAATCTTAGCAGTAGTATTAAGGCAATAATCAAAACACATTGGTGAAATAGCAGATTCAGTATCATCATTATCATCGTCATCACCGTCATCACCATTGTCGGCACATAAAACACAAAAATGAATAACAATAGTACATCATCAT
The DNA here is from genome assembly GCA_000277445.1 of Polysphondylium violaceum. Taxonomy (NCBI): domain Eukaryota; phylum Evosea; class Eumycetozoa; order Dictyosteliales; family Dictyosteliaceae; genus Polysphondylium; species Polysphondylium violaceum. The sequence continues at coordinate 61,478 of AJWJ01000077.1, read as the reverse complement.
CAACATCATTATCACCAACATTTTCATCACATTCACTTGTACAATCAAATTCAACAAATAACAATAACCATAATCATCACAATGATTTGGAGGAGAAATACAGTGATTCATCATTGTATCCATGTCCTAGTAAATTTGAAAAACTTATACCATTAGAAGAACGATATATTACATATTCAACTTTTCTAAAAAACAAATCATCTGGTAAAGATCACTATATGTGTTTCGTAGTAGTTTGTTGACAAGAATATAGAGAATGTGATATTAACAATCTATCCAATTATCAAACAATCCAATCAATATATATAGAAACAACATTTATAGGATTATTAACTTCACAGAAAATATATAAAATCGATCCAGATTCATTGAAAAGAGTGTGGAGTATTGATTTATGTGATATACATTCAATTGAGGGCGATGAGTCTATTGATCCCAAGACATTAAAGATTGTGTATCATATTAGACATTCAGGTATATCATCAGATGGCGCCATTGCGAGCGGTATCAATGGAAATACAGGTAATAATATAGGTAATGGTAACAATGGAAACAATGGCAACAATGGCCATCTTAGTGGAAACTATAGTTTAAATAACGAGAGCAACAATCCAGAGTTATCACCACCAGACTCACCCACACTCCATTCAAGGCTTTCACATTTAACACACAACACACTACTCAAGAGAACCAGTGATACTTATATAAGTGAGAAGATATTGATAGCTGAGTCTGAAGAGATTAGAGATCAGTGGTTGATATCGTTAAAGTACTTGACCAGACAAATATTTCAACGATACTTTGAGATCCATTATGTGCCAGCGCCATCAATCTACCAATTGCATCTCTATGTGTACAAGACCAATAGAAAGGGTAAGAATCAAATTAGATGTATTGTAATATCAACGGAAAGACTATATAATGTCAGTGTAAAACAGCCCTCTCTTGAATTGGGTAAGGTAAAGTGGTCTTTCCCAATCAGTGCCCTAAAGAATGTACAAGTATTTAAAAGTCCATCCAACGTTATCATATTAAACTTGGAAAACAAAGAAAATCCAAAAGTCAAAGAAACTCAACAATTTATATTAAAAGATACAAATGAAAGAAATTTATTGTAAGTTTTAATAATAATAATAATAATAAGACATGGATTGTTTATAATTTATTAATTAATATTTATATCGTCTATTATTTAGAATGAATGAAATTAGAAGAATCTTTTTTAGATGTACAAAAAATCAACTAACCAAAGAAGAAAAAGATGAAATGATTTCAAAGAGTAAATCAAAATCAAAATAAAAAGTGAAATAATAGTAATAATAATAATAATAAATAAACTCTATTGTGTTGGTGTAATAATAATAATAATAATCAACTGTATTTGTATCAAGGTGTAAATTGAATCAATCAGTATCAATCAAAGTGGTTGACTATCTAAAAAAGGCAATGAAAAAAATATGAAAGTTGTTTATATATGCATATTTACACATGTAACCAACTATCATGTATAAATCATCATTATTCAAATGCAATAGAGATATATTCATAAAAATCAATTGATGATTGATTGATTGAATTGATGAAAAACACATGGTTGAATACGAATATAAAAGAAAATCAATATCATATTTGTTTCACTACCCTACCATGGTCATTTATATACACTCACACACACTCACACACACTAACCCCACCACCATCACACACAGATAGAAAATTAGCAGTTAATGCTCCATATTAGTGTGGGTGCAGTGTTTAAATATTTGAATTAATCATATAAATACGGCTTCCTATTTATACATTATAATATTTGATTTTATCACTACAAAACACAACAATTAAATATTGTATAATATATAATATTTAATTATTATTTATTAAAATGATATGCCTTTCATCACTATAAATTCACCCACACCAATTTACCCCTCTTTGAATAATACCAAAATATCATTCTATTTTGGTTTTGTTGTTGCGCGCACTCTGCTACTGTTTAGTTTATTATTCTCACTACTACTATAAACAAGCAGTCAAATATAAATAAAGATAGTACAATACTATATTTGTTAGCTTCTAACATACACAACAATTGGTAATATTCCACTTTGATAAATCCAAATTTATCCACAACAAGAAAAAAAAAAAATCTGAAAAAGAAGACTTTTTTTTTTTTGTTTTTTTCTTTTTTTTTTGTTTTTATTCTTGTTTTTTTTTTTTCTTGTTTCATCAGTGTAAGGGTCTTTGCTCACATGATACGTTTTGTTTATTGACACAAACCTTATCGAGCGAAATATAGTGATTTTTTGTACTTTTATTTATTCACCATCACTATTGTATCATTAGATTTTGTATTTTTAACAAATTGTATTTTTAATTTCCTCTGTGGTCAGAATATCAGATAGATCAAAACAAATACGATTGATTTAGATTTAAATATGTAAGAATAATACATGCTATTGCACGAGATCACCGTCATCATCTTGAATATCACATTGTCATCATATCATTCCTCTATTGTTCATCACCTTATCACTACAGCCTATTGTGTTGTTTGCGTGGGAAAGGGGTTTCGTGACCAATGCAGGAGCGCGCGCATTTTCTACACAATCACATAGTCACCACTCTTCACCGCACTGAACTCGTGAATGATTATCAAATTGATTATCATAATTTTCATTGCATTTTCATCATACACAGTAAAGATTTGTTTTGTTTAGATGTGTAAAGGAATATGTAGCTGTGAATCCTAAATTTAGAATCATGTCAAGTGTTTTTGTCTTGTGAAAATCTAATAATACTCAAATGGACAAGTGGTGTGCACCTTTGGCTTGGTGTTGTGCAAGAACCCTTATTCAAAAAAAATTAAAATAAGGAAAAAGACCAATCCAAAAAAAAAACGCTTAAAATAGATTTTTTTTTTCAAAATTTGTAATCGAGATGTTAAACAAGGCGCGCGACAAAATGTGCCTAATCGAAAAAATCATCACAAAGTTGCCCCCTTATTATCCACATGTGTAATAGTTTGGGTTTATTTTGCTACACCATTTACACACACATACGTCCGCACCCCCAAACATATATTTATATACTATACGCTACTTTATATATTCGATCATTGTTTTTTTATTCAATTTCGCACCATTGCAAACAATCACATTCGGTCTTTTGCTTGTTTTTGTCTCTTTTTTTTTTTTTTATTTTTTTACTTTTTTTTTTTCTCATCATTTCTGAGGGTGTAATAAAATATTTTATTTGAAAACGCACAGACACAACTCTAAAAATATTCATTAGAAGAGAAGAGGACATCGTTATTATCAGCTGATAGGACACACCCCACCTCCACCAACATAATATCAGAATATCCGAGTAGGAGCAGGACAAACAATTCGATAACTCTGTGTTGTGTGTGATCACATGTGTAAACAGATTATTTAGATATAGACCTCTAGATTCTAATTTTTCATTCTAAAGCAAACCACCCATCTTAGCGGCACACATTTTTTCTCACACAACCCTGTACCCAATCAAAAAAAAAATTCAAAAAAAATTCAAAAAAAATAATTTTTAAAATTTTTTACAAAAAAAAAAAAACAATCACTGACCCCTATCCACTTTTTCTTATAGATTTAGAGAGAAAAAAAACCACCCACCACCCATCTTTTTAGGTTTTCATAGATATAAATCAAATTATACACAAAAGTAGAAAGAAAACAAGGGGAAATAGTAGTAACATTAGTAATAGTAATAATAGTAAAAATAGTAAAGGTTAATTAATTAACATCATATAGATATAAATAGTGTCAGCTGTTGTTTTTTATACAGATTTAGATATAGATTTTATTTATAGTTATAATCATACATACATATACAAATAAATAATGAAATCTATGGGTGGATTAAATAAAATTATAGAGAATGGAGTGAATAGTAAAGATGGAAAATCAATTAAAATAGAGAATACAAAGATTAAACAATCCAATGGACCTGGATTATTCAAGAGTTTAAAAGAGAGTGGAGGATTAGAGAAATTAACAATCAAGTCATGCAGATTAAAAGTGCTTCCCAACGAGATATCACAGTTGATAAATTTAAAAAAGTTGTATATAGAAGATAATAAAATTCAAGAGGTGCCCAATTTAGAGTCGCTCGAGAATTTGGAAGAGTTGGTGTTGACCAACAATGAAATATCAAGATTTCAAGTGTCAATCAGTAAACTTTTGTCACTCAGAGTATTGGATCTATCGAGTAATATATTGGGCACCATACCAGTCAGACTGTTTGGTATGAATTCGTTGAGAGAGTTGTATTTGGACGACAATCAATTCAGTCATTTTCCAACACATCTCTGTGAGTTGCAATCATTGTTGACACTTAGTTTTAGTGACAATCAATTGAAAGCCATTCCAGACCAAATTGGTCAAATGAAGAGTCTGACAAAACTCATATTCTCGGGCAATCAATTAGAGTCTATACCAATCGGTATAGCAAATATAAAGTCACTGGTTCATTTAGATTTATCAAGTAATTCAATTTCACAGATTCCCAGTGAATATGGTCAGCTAAAGAATCTTCAGTTTCTCTACTTGCAACACAATAAAATTAGATCACTTCCCGATGAAATTGGCTCCATTGTATCAATCAGTGTCATCAGACTCAACAATAATAACATCACCTGTTTGCCACCGACAATCAATAATTTGGAATACTTGACCGAGTTGTATATATCAGAGAATCGATTGGCCACACTACCCAACGAAATTGGTCATTGTAAATCATTGAAAAGGTTGCAAATGGAATACAACAAAATTCAGCTTCTCCCAGACACACTCAAATCACTACACAGTCTCAATGTATTGACACTACACGATAATTCATTGGAAGAGTTGCCCTCTTTTCTCACACTGGATTTTCTTCAACATCTCATTCGTTTTACAATTCATGGCAATCCATTCCTAAGAGACTATCAAAGCGAAGTCATTGATTCGTTGACTTTTCTCACAAACTATCTCACCCAACACACCAATCAATCAAATAATTTATCGTCGTCCTCATCATTGTCTTCATCGTGTATGTTGAGTGGCAGTAATAGTGGATTGGGTCAATTGATTGAAACAATTAAAGAAGATGAGTACTTTGAAAGAGGTGGTCAATCACATACAAGCAATGGTAGTGGTTTATTACACGGTGCCACTGGCCAAATTAGTAGTAGTCCCAGTGGAAACAATGGTTTCAATGGTTTGCCAAAATCACCTTCATCCATGCACATGTTTGCCAAAAAGAGTCCATTGCCTAAATTAAATTTACACAAATCATTGTTGACAACCAAAGATTTCTCCTCCGAAGATTCAGATTCAGATTCAGACACAAATTCAAATTCTGGTTCATTATATTCAAAAAGATCATCTATTTCACCAAGAACAAGTTTAACTCTATCAAATAGTATTGATTCAATTAATAGTATTAATAATAATAATAATAACAACAATATTAATAATAATAACTATCATCAACATCATCCTCATCATTTAGTTTCAAGTTTAAGTAGTAATAATATACATGCTATCAATAGTAGTAGTAATAATTTTTATTCATCATCACCATCGTCACCCATTCATCAAAGACCCAGAAGAGGCAGTTCAAATGAAAGTGGTACCAGTAGTCCAGGTGGTAAAGATGCTCCAATACTAACCAGATCATCATCGTCGTTTTTAAATATGTTGAATAGAAGAAAATCAACTTCGGGACCATCGGGCGGTAGTGGATTAACAAGTTCAGTTTCATCAACTCAATTATCAACTCCACCCGCATCCCCAACTTATAAATCTTTTCAATCACTTTTTGAATCACTTTTAGAGGATTTGGATTATTCTAAAAGACGTAAAGAGGAATTAATTAATCTTTCAAATGAAGATAAATGGAATTTCCTACAAAAAATTAAACCAGATTGTACAAGTTCTTTAATCAATGTAATGTATAACAGTAGTTGTAGTATTATAGTCACTTGGAGGGTATATATTAATTTAAACAATCTCTATATATATAGCATGGTATTTATCAACTTCAATCTCAAGCAAGTAGTAGTGATATTAAAGCATTGATTTCATCACCACCAAAATTAAATGGATCACAAACTATACCATTACCAAAACAATTACCAACATTACATCAATCAACAACTATTATTCCAAAAAGTCCGAGAAGTTATTCCAAAGTATTATCATTACATTCATTACACAATTTTGAAGATATTTCAAAATTAAAGAGTCAACTCGTTAGTAAACCCGTACCTTGGGTAATCAATTATGCCGAGTCAACTGGTATAATTGCTATTTTATCAATGATTTCAACATTTTCATCAAAAGAAGTGTATGTAAAAAGTTTTATATATTACATAGAGGGATAGATAATTGATTATTAACTAAATTATAATTAACAAATAATAGTAAAAGTGAAGATGATATTTTAATTTTAAATGAATGTTTGCAAAGTATTAAATTATTGATTGAATTGGAAATGCAGTCATTATTATTAAATGATACAACAGAAATAATATTCCCATTGATTTTAATTAAAACAATATCAATCAAGAGAATGGCATTGGAGGTAATAGATTTAATGTGCAAAAAGTTTTCACTTGGATCATTTATCGTGTTGGATTCCATCAAATCCTATGCCAAAAAGAATAATCTTTCACTTTGTAAAGTATTTTCCTATATAACCGGTCCTCTAGATGGCGAATATGCCGCCGATCTCAAGTTGAATTGCATGTCGTTGATCAATCACATCATTAGAGGTTGCAAGAACTTTGATCACAGAATAGAGATTAGAAGTGAATTTTTGGATAATGATATCCTTAAAATTATAAAGAATCTTCGAATCGATGGTGAAGGCATTGAAACATCATCTTGGAAGAGTTTGGAGTCTGAGATGCGACAGTTTGAAAGTGTTATGGTTGAAGACGACAATCAATCGTCTCTATTGCAAAGCACTCAAATTGGGTCACTCTCATTTTCTCAATTAAATATTGGTCTAGTCAATAGTAGTGGCGGTATTAACAGTAGCAGTAGTCTAGGCAGCAGTATTAATAATAATAATAATAACAACAACAACAATAACAGTGGACAGATATCACCGAGAAAAGATTTTGAAGAATCTTCAAAGGAGTTCAATGATACAAAGTTGATTGTATTGGTTTCGTTGGATCAGAGCCAAGATTCACCTCAACACAAAGAGGTCATTGTTCCAGTTCAAAGAAAGTCACAAGCAGGCGATATCATTAGATCCTTGTTGTCTTCCAATTCAAATTTAAAGGAACTTGGTGAATGGGGTCTTTTTGCATACGACCAAACAAATATTGGTAGATTCCTCAAAGACGATGAATACATATTTGACAATGCCACCAGAAATGTCCAGCCTTCAGAGGACGGAGCCACACCTCGTGTTCGTTCTGTATTGAATTTCAAAGAGTATCACCTAAAGATGATTCCATGGAAGGTGCGTGTATCTTTAGAGCGTGTAAAAGATATGGGCCTTGTCGGTATTTTCTCTGACAACAAATACATTGCCGAAGAACCCATGGATCCAACCATGACTTGCGCTGGACTTGTTTACCATTTGATAAAGAAGCATTTGCCAGAGATTGATAAAAAGTTTTGTTTAGAGAGCGATGATTTTGGTTTGTACCTCGACAGTTCTTCCTCTAGCTGGGGTAGCAGTACCGCTGGCGGTTACTGGTTGGAGCCTCTTGAGAAATTACATGATTACGAAGCATTCAAGGATCCCAAGAGTACAGTGGTCTTGAAGCCTCGTCCCAAGGGTGTCAAGTTAAAGTTTGCCGATGGTACTTTTGAAATATTCCGTTTGGATCTTATGAGTCCCACCGAAGTCATTTTTGCAGAGATCTCTGAAAAGGTGATTGATTCCACTCAAAACAACATCAATTTGTCATACTATGGCATCTTTGTCGACAGACAACAAGACGGCGGCCCAGATTCACCCGTTCACGAGGAAAAGAAACGTAAGCCTGAATGGTTGGAAAAAGGGTATCCACTCTATCACTATAGAATCAATAATAGAGTTTGTCTTAGATTTGCTGTTAGACCATGTCAAGTGCCATTAATGATTGATGAATCATTGTTTAATCAACACAACCCACCCGCAACCACCACTTGTTTAACCACCACAACCACTCTTGATGAACAAGACTTGGTCATTCAAACTCATACCGCACAGCCATCAACAACAACAACAACAAGTCACGATCGTGATGAGGTTGAAGATATTTCTAAATTGAAATTTGAATTACCCCTACCAATTCAATCCAAACAAATCAATGTTCAACTTCCATTGCATTTACCATTGGGTGAGGCATTGGAGACTGAAGACAACTGGATAGAGACAAATATTGATCGTAGTAAATGTTCATTTCATATTGACTCTTTTGATGGTCAAGTATTGAACCAATTCCAACCATTAAACACTCAAGGTTTCACGGAAAAGAATAAGTTGTATGTATTGATGGCTGATGAATTGGAGATCTCGACCGAACAGTTTAATCACAACAAAACCAATATTTGGGATGAAGCATTTGATTCATCCACCATTTTGGTAGATCCTGATAATCCTGCTCAAATCAGAGCCGCCACTCTCAACAAACTATTGGAACAAGCAACCAATAACATTGAAAAGGAAAGAGAATTGATGAATATCTTGTTGATGACCTATATGTCTTTTGCAACATCTGACATCTTGTTGGATAAATTAATTGAACGTTACACTGTGCCCGAATCTGACAAGGACCAAAAGGCTGTTGTTCAACTCCATACCATCGTATTTTTAAAGAACTGGCTCGAACAACAAGCCCCTCAAGCCGCCTCGGGTGGTGGTTTAGAGGAAAAGTTTTTGGAACGTCTTTTGGAATTTGTCGATGTTCTCTCAAAGGATGGCTATACTCAGGTGGTTCCACAACTCAAGAAATGGATAGATTCGGCATTAAAGGAAAAGAGAGCCTATGCCATGCCTGAGGTTCCTCGTGTTGCCCCTTTGGGCACCAAACCAGCCACCCTCTCTTCTTCTCTACTCGACGATGAATTGTTTGTCGCACAACAACTCACTCTTAGAGAGTATGACATTTTCAAGAGAATTCAAGCCGTTGAATTTTTGAATCAAGCTTGGGGCAAACCAAAACTCCAATACAAGGCACCCAATCTTCTCAAGATGATTGAGCGATTCAACAAGATCTCAACCTCGGTTTCCACCGCCATCCTGGCTCAACCTAAATTGAAAACACGTGTTAAATTAATTTGTAGATTTATAAAGATTGCTCAACACTTTAAAGAGTTGAACAATTACCATTTACTCACCGCTTTTATGGCCGGTATTAGAAATTCAAATGTTGTAAGATTACGTTTTAGTTGGGATAAAGTATCCAAGAGATATCACCATATTTTAGAAGATCTTGAAAAGATTATGTCTATGGAAGGTTCATTTAAAGAATTTAGAACTAGAATGGCCGAAACTATTCCACCTTGTATACCATATTTGGGTGTATATTTAAAAGATTTAACTTTTATTGAAGATGGTAATCCAGATACCATCAACTCATTAATCAATTGGGGTAAAAAGAAACTTATTTACAATATTATCTCTATCATTCAAAGATGCCAACAAATTCCCTATGATTTTGGTCCATTGAATCCCTCTGCTCAAAATAGAGCCGATTTGGTCCTCAGTTACTTTGATCATTTACCAACGGCCGAAGATGAAGTTTTATATCAAATATCTTTAAATTTAGAACCAAGACAACAATCTTCATCTTAACTTTTTTTATTTTATTGGAGAAAAAAAAAAACAAAACACACAAATAATAAAGTAAAAAAAACACAATGTATTTATTTATATATTAAATATCATCTGGATTCATGGCCAAAAATGAAATAATTGGTTTTTGGAAAAGAGGGGAGTTTTTAATATTATTCCCTCTGCATGTAGGAGAAGAATAAAAGAAACGATTATCTGATAAATCTCGAGATAAATAAATTAATTTTTCATCTTGATTAAAATAGACGATATTAAAGTCACCTGTATCTAGGTTTTCCAATTGTAAACCACTAAAGAAATAAAATAATTTCGCTTTAATACTTGTAATACTTTTGTTTTTGTTTGCCAATGCGAGAATTTGGTTCATATTATCTAGGGTTGGTGTATTTTCTGTGCTATGAATTGAAAGAGATGAAATGTTCTTATTGTCAATCAATGATTCCATAATATCTAATAAATCTTGACCCATTGATCTGTTTAGTTCCAAAGTCGATATACTTGAATTCGATTTCAAAAATTGAATAAATTCACTCTTGGCATCATCGATATGATCAATGGTTAGCTTGGAAATATCAATTTTGGTGGCATTTTGGCAAAATTGTTGAAGAACAGATAGCGGGTATCCCATTTTCCAATGAATAGATCCAAATCCCTTAGGTTTAGGTTTCAAGAATGGGCTAGAAGGCATAGATGTAGGAATCACAGATATGTTGACTAGATTTTTTTGGTGAGTAATTGTCTTCATAATATCAGGTACTGCTGCAAATGGGGTGTGTAGACTTGACAATTTATTATTGGAATTCATCAAATATTTCTTTAAATTTTCATTAAACAACTCCTGATATTGATCCGAATCTTGATTCTTTATATCAATGTAATTGATTTCTAGAGAAGTAAGGTTTCTACATTTCAATAGTTCCTGAAAGAATTGGGTGGGATTTGAAATTGACACTCTCTTTAAAGATAAACTTTTAAGATGTTTGCAAATATCCAAATGAATGTGATCCATTTCAATGGACCCCACCAGTTTTAATTTTTCAATTCCCAAGTCCAAATCTCTACCATACTTTATATGAAATACTTGAAGAAATTGATTTAGTAACATTAATTGTTCTTTGGTAATTCCATTTTCTATTTTTAAAGATAGATTCTTAAAGTGTGGTCTATTTAAAAGAGAGTTGAATAGATTTTGCAAAGAAAGATCTTGATTGTTATTAAACTTGAATTTTAATTTGTAAAGATCTTTATCATTTTCAATGATGGTCGAAAGGTTATCCAATGATTGATTCGAGAGTTCTTGAATGGACGAGATATTTAATGATTTTAGAGAATGTGTTAATGTTACAAGATCTTGGGTATTATTTTTTGTTGTAGAAACAAATCTATTTAAATCTTGAATCGAGATATTTAACTCTAATGGATTTTTAAAAACGCAAAATGGATTTTCAAGATGGCTACTGATAAGTGGATATAATAATAGTTTTTCGTTTAAGTTTGTAAATAAATGGGAAATAAAATGAAAATGTCTTTTTGAAATTAAATTTAATGATATTCTCCATTTAAATGAAGAATATTCATCAAACCAACAATATTTTATGATTCTATATTGAATATAGCTTGGTAGTTTTTCTTGAACATTTTGAAAAGGCACCATTTTAAAACAAATAAATTTAAAAACAACAATATAGTGTATATGATTAAAAAAAATTAGAGTTTATTTTTAAAAAAAAGTGTATATAATAAAATAAAATAAATAAATAAATAGAGAGAGACAGAGATACGGAATTATATTATATATGAGTACTAAAACACCAATAAAAATTGTAACGTCAATAGCAAATTAAAAAAGTTTAGTAAAATGGTCAAAATCAATTTTAAATATTAATAATTCAAACATATAAATGTCTCTTTTAAAAACATTCAATATTTATTTAAATATTTAAATTGTTTAGAAAAATTTAATTTATTAATTTTATTTTTTTTAAAAGTTTTTTCTTATTCAGAGAAGTTTACATTTTCGCATGATTTCGTAATCAATGAGTTTGTTCATTTTTAGATATTTTAATATGGTGGATGTCGAAAAAAACAATTGATATAAACTTGTGTTGTTTGCGTTGTTTGTGGTTTGTGTTGTTGTGGTAAAAAGATTTCTTAAGATGTGGTAAAATGGAAAATTGAAAAAAATACAAGGTTAAACTTAACATTTTTAGTTTGTAAATTTCTTTGAGGTTTACACCCCTCTTCTGTGGTACCACTATAAATTTTTAAAAATTCTTCATTGTTGTGATATTTTTAAACATTTCCTTTTATGTCTACTTAATATTCATATTTTATTTCATTGTTTTAATTGCATTGATCGAATGAATTTTATAATATTTCAATTTTTGTTAATTTTTTCGCACAGATGAATTTTAGAGATTTTTTAATTTATTTTTGCAAAATGAGATGATCACAGGGTAGCAGGTTTTTTTTTATTTTTTTTTTATTTTCTTTTTTTACTAAATTTGAATACAGAAGGAGGTCAATAGCTGAATGATGAGGTCCTCTTCGTCTTCTGCTGATTTACACAAACAAAAGAATGATGGTGGTGGTGGTGGCAGTCCGCTATTAACATCTCCTGTGAGATATAATAGCAGTAATAGCAACTTGAATGCACTTTTAACAACCACAACCACGACGACAGCAACATCTTTAGCATCATCTCGATCATTTGGATCGTCATCAAGTTTATCTCAATCTCATAATGAGCAACAGACAGCAGCAGCAACAGCAGCACAACAGGAACTCTTATCTATGATACCACAATACCTAATCAAACAATATGAAACCGACGTTAGATGTCTATTTGAAAAGAATGCACCCGAACAAATGAAAACCATTGAAAACACTAAACGCTCAGAAATAGAAGATATGAAATCGCAACTAAGATATCTTATCGGTAACAAATATCGTGATTTAGTGCAAGGTTCAGATGCTATTGTTAAAATGAAATCATCGACACAACAAATCACTGAAAATGTAATTCAGATGCAAAAAGATTTAAAATCATTTAGCGAAAAGAGATTAAATAATCAAAAATCACCTTTATTAAAGAATAAGAATCAAAACCCTATTAAATCACAAGGTATGTTGTTTATCTATTGTTGTTGTTGTTATCCACAGGAAAACTATATCTTTATTAACCCTTCTATATATTACAAATAGAAAATCAAAAAAAGGTAGCATTGTTTGCAAAGAATTGTAAATTTCTTATCGATGTTCCTGAAATCATATGGAGATCATTGGATAATAAAGACTTTTTTGAAGTTTCTGCTCAATATTTAAAATCAAAATATCTATATAAACTCATCCATATCGATCAAAATTTAGAAATTAAATCTATCATGGTATGTTTAAATTAATAATATATATACAATACAATACACTAATACATTATAAACTACTCCTACTACTATAGTCAAAGTTACCGATTATTGAAAAAGATTGGATTAAAATTGAACAACAAATACCAAACAAGGCAGTTTCATTATCATTTGAATACTTGGAAAAGAATCAAAATCTACCAATCGAAAAGTATATTGGATGTTTATCAAGTTTAATTTTATTTGAAAAGAAATCAATTAAAGAGATATTGGATCAGTTTTTATCTTCAAGAAGAACTCTATTGTTTACTGAAATTATATCAAAAGGTTTATCATTGCAATCACCTCCATCCATTCACGTTACAATAGAGAAAATGATTCAATTTTTAAAATCAACCATTTATTATATTTTAGTTTTATTTTATCCCAGACCTTCATCTTCATCGTCAACAACACCAAATACAAACACTAGTAGTAGTAATATTGATCAAGACGATGATGAAGAGGACAATAGTATAAATATTTCATCAACATATCAATCTAAATTAAGTAAATATAAATCAACATTTTCTACAAATAGAAACTCTACAGAACAAAATACTGCGACAACATCATCGACAGAGATTAAAGAGTTAAGCGAAAAAGAATTAAATATGCTTTCAGTGTTCACCTTTACATCATCAACTTTGGAACATACATTTTCATGGAAATCACCGTTTTTAAAAGAATCTTTATTGTTTTTTAAAGATATATCGAGTGGAAGTTATTCAACTAGTCAATGGAATAAAGATTTGGATACAACATCTCCAACATCAACAATGGAAGATGATGAAGTCAATAATATAAACAAATCAAAAATTAAATTAGAAGATACAATCGATATTGAACACTCTTTAATAGAAATTGATATGTTTTCATCAAAAGTAATCATAAAGAAAACAGGTGATTGGGTAGATGAAATATTAAATGATTTTCAATCTTTATCTTTGGAATTCTTTAAAGGAATTAATAGTATTAAAGATTTATCAGCCCTCAGACTAGAAATCATCAACTATTTATTACAATTTGAACAATCAATATTTAGTAACAATATTAAAGATATTAGTAATAGTAGTAGTAATAGCAATAGTTTAACATTAAATTGGAATAGATTATTCAAAGTAATCACTGGTAAAGATAATAATAATATTATCAATATTTTTGATAAAATATTCTTAAACAAGGCACAAGGTATAATAGAACAATCATTTTCATCAATCAATTTAACATCGATTTCCAATGAACTACTTGGTAGATTAGAAGACAAAGATAAAGATTTCTCACAATATCTTTGGTCATTCAATGAAAATGATCCCATTGAAACTATTAAAAACAAGACCAACGGCATTACACCATTGATTGATTTATTCTTTAACAAAATCACATCATTATATTCAAATTGTAAAAAAGATGTACTCTATCTACTATCAAACAACATCAGTGTTCACCATCCAATCGATCAAAATTTGGTATATGAATTTATGATAAAATCATTTACTCTCTCTATTAGTCAATTCAACGCAAACAATCAAAAAAAAATCGATCAATTCATTAAAGAGAACCAGCATGCAAAGAATATGGATGAGATATTATTTATTTCAAAGCTGTCAAAATTATTTTATCAACATATAATTTTAAATCCTGATCTTTATTTCTTTAATTTCAATAATAATAGTAAATCAACAACATCAGCATCATTACAATCATTTAAAAATACTTTATCATCACCATCTTCATCATCACCAACAACAATAGTACAATCACCAATGATTGATGACCTGAAACAACAATTTTATTATGGGTCAATTATTTGGATTGAAAATTTTGTTAAACAATCATCCAAATCTTTATATGAAATGTTAATTCAAGAGAAATGGAGTGATCCAAATAGAACAAGTTCATGGGAAAGTAGGTGTTGTAAATTAAAATATTGATCTCCTATTATTGATTTATTAATACTTTTTTTTGTTATTTGTTAATTTTATATAGAAATGACTATTGATATTGAAACAGAATCTGGAACAAAACAATCTGTAATTTATATACCATTCCAACCTTCTTCTTATATTATTTCTTTTCTCTTGTCAATCTCATTTGAATTGGGTAAATTTAGTCTAAATACTCTTGATAAAGTAATTATATTTATTATCATAAGATTTAATCATTATTATAGAAACAATTTATTAATCTCTACTCACCTATTAGAATATTTTAAGATATACTATTGAGTGTATCAATCAAAATATATCAAATATTATTGAAAGATTTTTATTAAGCACTAATAATAATAGTAATGGTAATAATAGTACCAAAGATCTAAATGGAGATGAAAGTAAATTATCACAAGATGGACTTGTCCAAGCAAAAGAAATCAAACTATCAAAAGAAGGTTATTTACAAATGTTGATTGATCTTAGATATGTAGGATTTTTATTATATGGCAAAGATTTGGGTTCAAACAAATCATCGACAACAATCAAAGATCCAATCTTTAAAAAAGCATTATCTCACTTTAATTCTCAAAAAGATAATGTCACCAAGTTAATTCAATTCAATTCAACTATTGAAATGATTTCTAGTAAAATGGATCCAATAGATTTGGCTTTCTATGAACCTTATATTCAAAAATTCATTGAATCCTCCTTTATAAAGACCTCTACATTATTTGGTAACTTTACATATCTTCATAAATCTATTGTTAAACCTGAAAAGTATATATTATTATTATTTTTAGTATCATATAACTCACTTACTAATGTATAATTAAACTTTTAATAGGAAATCAAATATTACAGAGATACCAAACATTATACCTTTGATTAACACCAACACTAAATTCCAACTTTTTAGTTTGGAAAACATTTCTACAAATGAAAATTCAAACAGTACACAACAATCACCAACAAATATTAGATCAGCCATTGATAGTAAGAAACCATCCGCTTCGCAACCTATAAATGTTCCCCCAAATACAAGATCTACTTCTTCTTCGACATCTACTGGTTTATCACCAAACAATACATCTAGCATTAATATAAATACTTTTTCAATGATGGGTAAAAAGATTTCTGATTTGATGTACAACAAAAAATAAATTTATTTCCAAGATAAATATCTTTTTTTAACAAAATAATTTGTATCTGCTCGAACTTATCCAATACGATTTTCAAAAGAAACGGTTCTCGGAATCAGAATCTTTTAAAATCGGGATTATCTAGTGATACTTTTATCTTTCTTTATTTAAGAGAATTACCATACACGCACTCCCTCTCACAAATCATATTGAGACGTTATCAAGAGCTTTCAATTTTAACAATAATTAAATTCTCTATATTAAGATGTCGAATATAATCAGAGGTGTTAATTTTATCTCACTCAAATCTCAAAAGTTTTTTTTCATTTTTTCACTTTGTGCATATCAAGCATTATAGAGGATATATGGAATTAATATTAAATTTATTAATTAATATGTTTTTAATCGATAGTCTTTATTAGGTATTTTATACTTTTAATCTCTACAAGACAGAAATCAATCAAACTTTGGGTCACTTTTTTGCTCCACCCGCAAAAATAAAATCTATTAATAGAAATGAATAGTAGTAATATAGACGAATCTTCCAATCAGATATAGACATCATTCTTTTTTAATAAATTTATTTTTATAGTGTTTTATTATAATAATTGATGTATTTTTCAACAAAAGGGACTGTTATACTGTTACTTCACACCATTCATTACTCGTTATCAACTTCACCCACATCCCACCCTCTCATAACATTTTTTGGAGAAGTGTGTTTAGAGTGTGTGTCATATGTTTTTTATATAAATAAAAGAGAGGAAATTTTTGATCATTTGATCTTCCACAACCAAAATCATGAAAGGGATTAAATATTATTATCAAAGAGAGAAACAAGAAAATATAACTCATATATACAATTTAATTTCAAATCCACTCATTAGTATTTTATTATCCTACACTGTTATTATATTGGTGGTTCTTATTCCTTTAAACGATGTGACATCAAATCTATCTAGACAAAACCTTACATACCTTTTAGCTTACATTCCTTTGATATCTATTTTTACCTTTACTGTATTTTTCCCTATCTCTTATTGTTTTTTAAATTTACCTAGAATTCCTTTTCATTTCAAAAGAACTATTTTTTCATTTTTCGGTTTTTGGGTAATTATTTTAATAATATGTTATCTATTAACGATGGTTTCGGATATTTTCCCAATCCCCTTTCAATGGTTGATAATTGCCTTTGGTATTGGTGTACCATTAATTTATCTAATGGTGTGGATTAGCATTTCTCCTGATATAAAATCTGGAAAAGATAATAACAATTACACACTATGTGATCATAAAATTGATTTAAAAGAACTAAAAGATATTGAAAAGAAGACTCTTGATTCAAATGGAGAATATATAAATGAAAAAATTGATGTTGGCCAAACTTTAGATTTTGAAAAAAACCCAGCAGAAATTCATTCTCTTACTCAAACATTAGGGCAACATCTAGCCAACTTTGAGAATCAAATGGATAAAAAGGAAATAAATAAAAGCCTATCCTCAAGTCCCAATCCACCATTAAATATTGAATCACCACCACAACTTGAAATTGAAAAGTCAGAACTAGAAAACATGTCACAAGATGGATCATTAACATCGAAATCAAGTCAATCATTAGATATTTCTAGTGATGAAATTTCAGAAAATGACAAACAAACAGGTTATGAAGAAAAGATAACAATTAAAGAGCCCCAAATTATAGAGAATAAAAGATCCTTTTTGTTTAAATTTTGGATCGTTTCATCTACTCTCTGTTTGGGGCCTTTAGGATATGTAATCTTTCATTTGTTTCTCTTTGCTTTCTATAGTGTAAATAATAATGTCTATCAGTTTATCCTAATTATAGGATTCCAAATTGTCATTTTAATTTATAAATTTCTCTTCCGTTTATCTTTTCATAGAATGAGAGCTCATTTACCAAATATTCCATTAAGGTAAGCTTGATAATTTTTAAATATATAGATAAAAAATACTAATAATAATTGTTAATGTTAAAGAGTTTTTCAGGACGCTCGTATATTGTTTCTTTTTTGGTTAGAGTGCTCTACCCATTCCTTCTTTTCTTGTGTTTTTCCTCATGTTGGGTCGGCATATATGATTATTTTATATTTAGCTTTCGAAGCTACCGCCTTGACACTTCAAATTATAGTTGATACAACAACATTTAGAAGTAAATGTATATTTTTAATCGAAAGTATCTATTACCATTTCAAGATGAAAAAGTATAATGGTACTTATTTATATTCACTTTTAGGTCAAAATGGGGAACTTGATAGAACAGTATCTCTTGAACTCTTCTTTTTCAATTGTGTGGCGCGATCATTGGCAAGTTTTGCATATCTAGTTTTATCATTGGCTATTTATTATGGTCCAAATTTAAAAAACTATCCAACAATGGATCTAGAGCCTCATTCTTATTATCTTACATTACTTTATGCAGCAGCATCAGTGGTCACTAGTTTAATCCACATGATTATCTGTAGAATCATTTTAAAAAAGGTCTATAAAATGGATTTATTGGAAAGAGGTGTGATGGTATGGAAACGAAGACCTGATATAGCATTCTTTTTCATTTTAAATTGCTTTATTTTACCTCTTGTTGTATTATTAAAACAAAATAATGCTGTCTCTTATTTATTATATAATTTTAAATCTTAATAAAACTTGTATTATTCCTGATAGAGTTATAAAATAGAAAACTAAAAAAGTTTTTTTTTTTTTTCTAAAAAAAACAGGTAATTATCAAATGTAGGAAGTGATACACAAATATGATGTTTTTGAAAAAAACGAACCTAATGATTTTCAATTTTTTTTTATTTTTCAAATTTTCGAAAATCTTTTTTTTTCAAAGTCCTCATCATTTTTTTTTTACTTTTGATTGCATCTTTTCTTTAGTGAGTCTTTTTTCAATTAAAAGAGAGGATTAATCTAAATAATCACCCCGCCCTACAACAAAGATGAGTTTAGGAACTTTACCACAAATCCCCACAACAACTACTAAAAATTCACCACTTGCATTTGTTACCGAATCTCGTGTGTGGAAATATATTCAAAACTTACCATACCCAGGTAAAATTGAAGAAGTTGGTCATTTATCTAAAGGTATTGTAAACTTTTGATTTGCAAACACGCACATTCATTGTACACACAACAGTTGTTTCTAATATTGTTAACAATAATCATATGATATGTAGCTTTAAACAGTGATGATTCTTTTGACGGATTCAAAATCGATGTTGGTATCAACCATCAAGAAGGTATAGATTCAGCTCACAGCTTTAATATCTGTACTCCAAATGAAAACAACCCAATTCCAAAATATAACTACCAACTTGTTTATGCTAAAGGAAATGTAATGTATCATAAGAACAAAACAACAAAGTAGAAAGAAAGACAAGAGGAAAGAGAAAAGACAAGATCATCATATACTAATATTTAAAACAACACACAGACATTTTGTTTAGGTCGTCTTGATAGTGACAGAAAGCTTGTTGGTAAAATTGGTAGCCAATTTTTAGATAATAGATTGGGCATTTATGTTGTTAATAGTGTATGTTGCAAATATATTTTATTATCTTTATCTCTCTTGTTTGAAACTTTTCTCATTAACATTTCATCGTCATCTTCATTATCACACTATATATAGATGAATAAAGAATTTCAAACAAGTCTTCAATTAGAAAGTGATTTCAGATTGAACTTTGCCAATATAGGATTCAAACTCGATAATCAAGGTACTAGAATTTTAGGATTTTATACATCACTCACCAAAAACTTTAGCTTTGGTTATGAAAGCACATATGTTCCAATGCAAGGAGCCCACATTCAACAAATTGTTGCAAGAAGAAACTCTGGACCACTCAGTTATTTTGGTTCAGTTAATAATATGTTACAAATGAATCTTGGTGTTATCTTTAAAAAGGATAACCTTGAAGCTGCTAGTGATTTTATGGCAGGTATGTCAAATAATGGATTCATGTCCCATACCTCTGTTTCTGCTAGATATCATTTCAGAAACAATGCACTCAAAGCAAGAGTTGATACTGCTGGTGAACTCCAATTCACTTTGGATGAAGGTATTAATCCATTTGTTAAGGTTCAATATGTTGCTACTATGAATTATTTTACGAACGAATATAAATTCTGTGCAGGTCTTACTTTTAACAAATAATTTAATAATAATAATAATAATAATAATAACAACAATAATAATTTAAATATCATCACCCACACACACAACAACAACAACAACACATATAGATTTAAAATAAAAAACAAAATAATTTCATAATAGATCTTAGTTTTTTAATACATTAGATATATAATCGATTTTTATTTATTTTCAGTCACCCGTTCAGAAATCAATCAAAAAATGGAAGAAATCATTTGATTTTTTAAAAATGAAAAAAAAATTATACAAAGTTTATTATACTAAAATATAATTTAAATTAAGCAACCCAGCCAGTGGTTGGTGCCTTGTTTTGCATTGAAGTTGATTGATCACAACTTCCCCTTCTTCTAGTAGTTGGAATAGGGATTGTTTTCAATGGAGAATTATTACTACTATTGGAATTGTTGTTTGAATTTCCATTTGAATTATTTGAAAAATTATAAACTAATGGATTAATATTTGATGGAGTATTGGATGGTTGAGAAGAGGATGGAACAGCTGGAGTGACAGTGATTGTGGCGGCGGCGTTATTTTGTTCAAGTTCTACTTTTCTTTTTGCTTTTTCAACTTCTCTTGAATATTTTTCAAATTCGTCCAAAGAACAATTTACAGTGTAATCCATCATTGAGAGGAAGCAAACTTCGAGGGAGTTCATTTCACGAAGGCTAATACCGCCAACTTGACTATAAAATTCGTTATTATAAAATATATCATCTAAATATTTGGTACTAATTAAAAGACTTGTAATAACTAATCTATGAATATTCATAGAATTTACAATTAAATCGCATTGTCTAAGGAATCTATCTATGTACACTAAGCTCATTACAAAGCATTCTTTGCTGCATGGACTATATTTCAATAAACGGGCTAAATAAGCATCAATTCCTATAGTTGGTGGTTTTCTATTTGGTGGGTAAAATTCTCTTCTATCATTTTTAATCTGGTAGTAAACAAATTAATATATGATTATATTATATTAAATAAAAAAAAACTTACTTTATCACCATTGGTAATTAATTTGTTTATAACAGTACATAAAACGTCTAATAAAATATTATCCTTTGTATCCCTTTTTGGAATGATTGGATTATATTTTGGTAAATCGTTTTGTAAAATTTCAAATATGGATTCAAGATTAGAGGCCATCTTGTTTAGCTATGAACACAATTATACAATAAATTAATATAATTTAATAATTTAATTTTAAAATGATAATGATGATGATATGTGATTATACAAAATTAAATTAAAAAAATAATTGTTGTGTTTAAAAAAAAAGAAATCAACAACAATAAATAAAATTAAAAGTGAGGAATATGAACAAATATAGAAAAAATACAATTAAATAAAAATAAAATAATTATTCAACTGATTTATCTATTTTATGAATTGATTGATATGAATTTCTATCCGATAAAAAAGATGGATAGTTGGAAAAGAGACAAGAAAAAAAGTATAAGCGTTTAGGATGTTTAAAAAAAAAAAAGTATGTGTTTTGTTTTGGGTTTTTTTTCTTTTTTCACCAAATGGAGATATAATAAAATTAAATAACAATAGCAGCAACGCCAACAATAAACACTTTTTGTGGAAAAATATTAAATTTTCATTCAACAACATACAATACCGTACACTATTGTTAATTGTTATTTCTTTGTATAAATATATTTTTATATTATTACATCACACTCTACCATTAATATTTGTGATGGATAATACTAATAATAATGATGATGTTTATGTATAAAATAACAATTTATAAAATAGGGGGTACTAATGGGTGTTAGGGGAAAAAGAGTGGGTGTTGGTAAAAATAAAACACAGACACAAAGAGACAGAATGACTAAAGGTGGGAAGATGTTTGCTTTTAATAGATATCATGTGGTGAAATGATTGATTTAATTAAAAAAATATACATATATGTATATATTCTAAAGACATTTGATTCACACAAGTTGTATGTATAAATATGGAAAAATCAGTGTTTAAACAAAACGAAAAATAATGAGTGGGTGGGTGAGTCAGGTCGGGGGAAATGACAAAGTTATTTATATTCAGAGTACAAACCTTCAAGATATATATAGTTTGGAAAGAGAAAAATCTTTGGATAAAATAGCAAACCTACTATTTTTACAACACTATTTGAAAAAAAAAATCAAGAGTGTAGTTGTTGTGTGGAGTGATTAAAATGTAATGGATTAAGGATATTTGTTTGTGTTTAAATATCTTTTATAAGGAGAAGTCGGTTTGATCAGATTCCAAATTTAATATTTTAAATATTTCAATATTAACCTATAATGGAAAAAAAGTTGAATTAGAACCCAAAGTAAACTATTATTTGTTTCATAAAATTGTGTGAAGAAAATTAAAGATTTTTTTGTTGTTTGTGTCAAGTGATGAGTGTTTTTGGTGGTGTGGCTAATGATCAGGTGTCCAATATGTTGTTGCTATCCTACTTTAGCCAATTTTTAATTTTTTTTTTTTTTTCACAGATCAAAGTGTTTAAACATTAAGTGTGTGAAGTGTTAACACTTTAGGTGGTGGGAAAGAGATAAAAGGTAAAGCAAATGAATTCAATATATTAAATATAATGGGGTATATTATTAATGTGAAAGTAACAAAAATCATAATCTTTTTCCCAAGAATAAAAGAATAAACCCACACAGATAATAATAAAACTAATTATCTGTGGGAAAAACCTTGTATCAGTCAGAATAAAAACACTTTTATCAACACCCCACTCACACACAAAGTATAATTATGTTTAGAGGTAGAATAAGCAAAGACAATTAAATATTAATTGGAATTGATATCCAGAGGGTGGGTGATTTTTAGTTTGTTGTTGGGGGAGTGAGTGGTATTGTTAAAGTTTTTCATCTTTCACCACTCCCTTTTATCCTATGTGTACAATTGATTTCTTGAATATTAATCTGTTGAATCTAAAAAAAAGAAATTTAAAACTACTAAAGCGAGAATGGTGGGTGTTTGTTTTAAATGATGGGTGAAATTATTATTTTGATGACATGGTAGTTTAATATTTGAATAAACATTACCCCATTTATCAAAATTGAAAATTATGAGTTTTTAAAATAAACACATCCATCACATGGTGAAAATGGTTGTAATTGTTTAACCAAAAAAAAAAAAAAATAACACAGAGTTTTTAATTCTCCCACCACCAGCACTCGTTTATCCACTGTCCTCTTGAAATTAGTGTGTAGGTGTATGTGTATAAAAGGAAAAAAGCTATATATGGAGAAAACTCTCAAATATAAATTTACTGTGCTTGGTATTTTAGTTTTGATTTATACCAACAACAACAACAACTCTTTTTCAAAGCATAAACTTTTAAAAAAGGATAAAAATAGAACCTTTTTTGGTAAATTAAAAATGAAACAATTATGAATGAATGGATGAAAATGAATAGCCACAAAATGAAATTATTATAATAATTCAAAATTTACAAACTTGAAAATGTTTTGTGTTGGGTGTTGTGGGTGAGAGAGTGTTTCATATGGCAGATATTTCCCTATAGGGGAGTGATTTAAATAAATATCAAAAGCAATTTTACAATTTTGTATGAATAATAATAGGTAAAACAAATAAATGATAATTGTTGTTCATCAAATAAACATAAAAATAATAAGGAGCAAAACAAAAACCCAAACACAAACAATTTTCTATGTATTTGTCTTTCTTAAAAATGCCGTTGGAAAATAAAAAAATGTGTATTAAAATGATGTACGAAATATATAATATGGGTGGGTATGAACATATGTATATAAAAACATGCCAAAGATAAAGAGATAGGGAAAAAAAACCTAACTGCAATATCTGAAAACAAAGATGATAAAAATTTAAAAATAACAACAAAAAAACAACATCAATCCCATTAGCCTATAGATGAGGTCTTATATTTAAAAATCTATAGATTTACAAAGTATGGATAACTGCTGCAGTTTTTAAAAAGTGACTATAAAAATTTACCTTTTTTGATTTTAAACTACGATGATCTTGAAATTTCCTGGTTATCCTGAAAACTATAAATGTGCTTGTTGTTTAATATAAAGTTGAACTTTTATAGAAATACAATTGTTTAAAACTAAAAATCACAACCTATTAATTGATAAAGATTGTTGCTTTAAAAATACAAATAGGGTTAAAAATAGAAATAAATAAAATATAGAAAGAGAATCAAAAAAAGAAATTGAAGTGTATTGTGTGTTGCTGTTTCTTTTAAAGAATTATTCTATGACTATTAAAACAAACAATTCTAATTATTTAAGTTTGTCAGACGGATGTGCTGCTATTAATATTTGAAATTAGGATTTTTTGTGGTAGAGTGAAAACTGTGCTTCGTTGTGTGAGTCGTGGTGGTGGGTGGGGTGAATTTATTATTTATTCTTTTGGTGTGATAAAAGACAGAGAGTGAGAAAATATTTAGAGTGGGTGTGATAGATATTGTGTGGGTTTAATGAACATGAAGAGTGAGAGAGAGAGAGAGAGCGTAAAATGAAGAAGAGGCAAAAGAAATAATTGATATCAGGCGTAAGTGTGAGGGTGGGGTACTATTTGTATAGTTCATCAAGAAAAAAACACCCACCACTATTTTTCCCGGTACAACAGATTAGGGTACATGTACATGTGGTGGAGTGGGACATTGTCTGATATGTTTAATTAAAACATTTATTCGATCTAATGAAAAAACTAGTGGGGGTGGGTGAACAATAAAAAAAGGAAAAAAACAAGTTTTTCACCTCTTTTTTAAATAATATTATAAATGTGGTGTTGAATATATTGAAACAAATACCATATCGTCAATAAACACACAAAATCACCCCACTCACACATCTACACATAAACCAAACACACCCATTACATACAACAACTAAAAATCTACCTTTTTTTTTTTTCAAACACCACTAGGGTGATGTTTGATTTAATTTTTTAAAAATTTGGAAAAGTGTAAAACACACTATATCATCATTTTTTTTATTCTATATGTGTGAGTGTGTGTGTAAAAGGTGGTGTGGGGGAAATTTATCAATTTAAACAGACATAGATCACTGATATTTGTGTGTTGATCAGAATCATGATGATCATCATTGGTTATCATTAATACTTACACAAAGAGATAAAGAGTTGATTGTGATATATTTATGACTGAATAATGATGATTTTGTTCGTCCTCACCTGAAAATTGAATTTTAAAACGCCTTTTAAAATTTCCAATTTTGTTATTCAATATGTTGTTGATGATTTTTTTTATGATAAAATAAAAAAAGTGAAAATTGAGTTTTTATTAATATGTATAGGTTATATAAGTATATGTAAATGTGTATATGAGTGTTTAAGAATATTTAAAAATGACTATTGCCAATTATTTTGAATATAAAACAATAAAAAACAAACAAATATGAACAACAACTGTAATTATAATGAGTAAAAAAAGCAAATTTTAAAAAAGAAAGCAGTGCCTGTATTTAAATTGATGTAAAAAGAGTAAAAATTTGCCTAATTTGGTATAAAATCATGATTCATATCTCGATTGATGAAAATAATATTTTTATATAAAATTTTCAAAGATTGGAGTAAGATTTTTTTTATTTTTAATTCTATTCAACCCACCCTAATCGGTTCCTTTTGGTAAAAATAAATAAATTTTTTTGAACATCTCACAATCACCCCACACCCATTCTCAATCCCTATCAATCAAAAAATAAAGCAAAAACAAATTATCCACAATCTAGTTGAGAGTCCACCAATTTTATCATTAATTACAGTTATGATTATTTTTTGAAATAACAAGATTGAGATTTATTTCGAGCATACGGGATTCATTTGATTAAAGATTGTTGGTCGTTTTGATCAAATATGATTTACATTAGATAATTTCCTTGCGTTCATCCTGATTATTGTTTGGTGGTGGTTATTGTTTGTTGTTGTTGTCATAATAGAGGAGGGTATTTGTTTTTTTTCTGTTAAACTATGGCTCACAGAGCCTAACACAAATAGTAGAGTATGAAATAGTCTAAAAGGAAAGGAATCTTTGTGTTGAGGTGAATCTTTAGTTTATTACCTTTTATGTTGTCAACAACAAACCATCAATAGCCTATAGCCTATAGATTCAATAAGCATTTGTAAAATGTCCATACGTTTAGTTAAATTATTTATGATGTGCTATTTTTTTTGTATTGAAGTGTTAGACACTTGATGACTGATGATTGATGAAAAAAATAGATATATCTTTATTTGTTTAAGTTTTTTTTTTTTTTTTGTTTTATTTTATTAGAAATCGGTATTTATTATTATTGACTTCAGTGCGGGGAGCGGGGGAATGGACTGGAATGGATAAATCTCTTTTTAAAAGTTTTTAAAAAGGTTCAAATAGGGTATTCTTTTGTTTTTTTCTTTTTTAATTCATTTTTTGATTGATTGTTTGTTTTGGTATTATTAAATAATAATATTTATGAGGATGATTGTTTTTTGCTTTGGTATTCTTTTAATGCAGATCTGTAATCAATGTCGGGGACAGATTCCATGGGGGCATCTAAATCAACATACTCTCTAATACCTCTTGGATCGCTACCACCACCACCGCCACCACTGCCACCAAGTGAACTTCTACCGCCTGGAGATTGAGATGGATAGGGTCTATATCTTGCACCACCATTTTGACTGTCATTTGGCATGCCATAAGGTCTACCGCCAGCGTTTGCTAAACCCATGGGTGAGCCAGCACCAGGATAGGCACCTCTTCTCATGGGGACAGAGAGTGGAATGGGGGCTCTGCCTCTATTCATTGCATTTGGACTGGCAAACATGGGTGAAATAGGATGTAAACCATTGGGGATTGCGATTGGTTGGCCATTGGGGAGCATGCCTTGCATCATTGGTGTCATGATGGGCATGACCATGGGTGGTTCCCAAGCGCCAGGATAGCCACGGCCTCTGACTGCGCCTTGAGGCATCATTCTACCGCCAGCAGCTGGATAAAAGAGTTGTGGTTGTTGACTTTGAGGTGGGGCTGGTGTAATCTTTCTTGGATCGTTATAATAGTTTAAAAAGAATTGTTCTTCATAACCCTTTTCTTTGGATTCTTTTTCCAAGTCTTCTGGATGTTTGAGATTGATATGTTTTTTGACATACTCTGCACCCTTGAATAGCTTGTTACACAAAACACATCCATATCTCTCCTCCTCTAATTTCTTTGTATTGTTTGTAATAAAATCCTCTGCAAATTTCTTTGTAGCCTCTTTACAAGTGTATTGTTCTTCATTGTTGATCTTGTTTAGTTTTGCTTTTATATTATTGTCTAACGTATTTACCCATGCATTTTCTGCTTCTGGGGAAATTCTAGGTCTTTCAACCTCCATTGTTGTTGATGTCGATGATGTCGTAACTGTAGTAGTAGAGGTAGATTCATCATTATTATCATTTGATTCTTGTTCATCTCCATTTGTTTTTTCAGTTGTAGTCGTTGTTGTTGTTGTTGATGTTGATGATGATGATAGTTGTTGTTGTTGTTGTTGTGATGATTCTGGTGATCTTCTTAGATGGATTGTTCCACATTTTCTATCGACTTCACTTTCGTCTGTAAATTCATCAGCACAATAATAACAATAGAAATGAACAATACGTAAATAATGGATTGTTTTATCCAACTTTTCAACATCAGACAAAGAATCCCATCTCTCTGTATTTGAATAGAGTGGATTATCTGTAATTTCTTTATCTTGATCAAATAACTTTACCAATCTTGTAGCTTGTTCTAAATCGGTGGTAATTCTTGACTCTGTCGATGCTATAAATGGTGTAATTTTAAATCTTCTTTCTGCATCATCAGATGGTTTGTTTAAAATAATATGTAAATCGAAATCTTTCATCTGTATATTGTATGTATTTGTTAATATCTATATCTATATGTTACAATTATCATCAGTATTTACCTTGAAACCATTTAATTCTTTTACTGCTTGAAGAGCAAGGTCACCGTTTTTATAAGTAACCCAACCTAAACGATAAAAGTTTTTATATCTAACTGGTTCGCTGAGTGTTAACTTTACAACACTTGGTTCATTAGCTGGTCCAACTTTATTTAAAACTTCTAATAGTTCTTCTTTTGTACATGTTGGTGGGACTGCTTTAATAAATACAGTTGTATTTTCTTTAGTTTTTGAAGTAGTTGTTGTTGGTGCAGGTGTTGATGAGGGTGCAGATGTTGTACTAGCTGTTTTAGTTTCACCATCATCTTCCATTTTATCATCATCATGTTGTGGTTGTTGTTCTTCATCATGATGATGATGGTGATCATGATGATCATCTTCATGACCATCTAAATCTAATTTATCACCTTCTTTAATATTATCTTTTGATTCTAAACTAAATTTATGATTGTCTATGTAGTAAAATATTAATAAATATGTCTATATATGCATCTCTATATACTACACATACCATCATTTAATAAATTAGTAAAAGTAATCACATTTGCTTTTGATTTTTCAACTTTTTCATTTCTTTTCTTTAGTAAAAAGGTGGGGTCATATTTCTCTTTAAACCATTCTTCAATTTGATGTTCTTTGAAAAATACTCTTGCTAGTCTTTTTGGATATTCTATTTTATATTCTTCATATTTTTTATCGGCTTCTGTTGGTGTAATTTGATCATCTTGATAGTCTAAAAATTGCTTATATGATTTAAAACCTCCTTCAAATACATCACCTCTTTTTGGTATTCTCTTACCCATCATACCTTTACCTATATATATAGTTATAGTTAATATATACAGTGTAGGTATAAGATATAGATATATATTACTTACCATTATTAGTTGAGGAATGATCATCTGCTCTACCATTCCTATAGGATGATCTACCATTAGCTGTATTGTTATTACTATTGTTTCCACCTGCATAATCTGACCTATAAAGTATTTAAATGTTGTTGATATTGGTGTTAATATATAGATTATGTATACAAATACCAATAAACACATACCAATCATCTCTTCTTCTTCTCATTGAGGAAGGAGAAGGAGATCTACCTCTTCTACGATCAGATGGCGAATGATCTCTTCTTCTATATGATCTACTATCGGGAGAATATCTTTCATAATCTCTATCACGATCTCTGTCTCTATCTCTGTCACGATCTCTATCACGATCTCTACTCTTTTTTCGATATCTATCATACTCTCTATCGCCATCGCTGTCTGATGAACTATCGACATTTGGTCTAAGTGGTCTACCAAATTCATCTACTGGTTCTTCTTCAACAACATTTTCATTGCCATTTGTATTATTACTCATTGTATAATGATGTTTGGTGAGTATTGATTGGTGATGTAATTGTAGTTTTTTTTTTTTTTTTGTTTTTTTTTGTTTTTTTTTTTTTTTTTTGTTGTTTCTAAATCAGTAACTGGAACAACACCACACAACAAGTTGTTATATTTGTGAAAATGATAGAGCTGACAATAAAAAGATGCCCTAATAAATATGGATGCTGTTTTTGAGAGTTGTCTACACAAACACGCTTTTAATACTACTATTATTGTATAAATATATAGATATAGATATAGAAACAATTATGAGGAGTGTTTAAACAAAAATAGAAGACAGGTTGCTTTTGTTTTGTGTGTCTATAGATGCGCGTTATTGGGTGTGATGAAGTTGAAATTATAACAAATATTTTCAAAAAAAAATAGACGTTTTTCAATTTTTTTTTTTAAAAAAAATTTTATTTTGGTAATAATAGAAAATGAGACAATCATAACGGATAAAATAAAAAAAATATCTACCAATTTAGTGCAGTATCCAGCGGGTGTGTAAAAAGATAGATATATCATAGATATATATATATATATATAGTAATACTATGAAAACATTGATATCTTTTGATAAATTTAAAGATTGTATGAGCTCATTTGAGCTTGGTTGTATTACTTTGGATTGTTTAAAGAAGCACACCAAAAACAAGAGTGATGATGTAAAGATTCTAAGGATGAGTGATGGTGGTGAAGGGCTGTTGGAAAGTTTAACATATAGTTTGGGCCTTGAAACCAAGGTTGTCAATGATATTGTTGGTCCATTGGGTACACTGATTCAATCAAAATATGCATACAGCAAACAACACGGATATGCAGTGATTGAGATGGCTTTAGCATCAGGACTCGAGATGGTACCTGTTTCTCAAAGAAACCCCTTCAATACAACTACCCATGGTGTCGGGCAACTGATTCTTGATGCTGTCACATCTGGTTTTACAAAGATAATCATAGGGGCAGGTGGATCTGCAACAAACGATGCAGGTCTAGGTGCGTTGTCTGCAATGGGTGCCATTAAAGTAACTCTCAAACAAGAAGACGGGTCTATCAACAACAACAATAACAATACTACAGATATTATCTATGGAAAGCATTTGAATCACATACAATCAATAACACAAACAAATATAGAGTTATTCAAAAACATAACATTTGAATTTCTAACAGATGTAACCAATCCCATGATAGGCACCAATGGCGCTGTCTATAGTTTTTCCGGACAAAAGGGTGCTAGTGAAAATGATAAAATCGTGTTAGAAAAAGGTATGGAGAATGTCTCGAGTCTCTATCCTAGAGATATATCAAAATATGAAGGGTCAGGGGCAGCAGGTGGACTTCCCTCTGGATTTATTGCATACTTCAATGCTAAAATTACAAAAGGCATTGAATTTGTATGTGAATCTTATTCATTGGAAAAGAAATTAGAATCTGGTGAAATTGATTTAATTATCACAGGTGAAGGTTGTTTTGATAAAACTACTTTGGATGGAAAAGTAGTTTCAAAGGTAATATAATTTATTTATTTATTTAATATTAAATATGAAGTACTAATATTTGAATCTATAGATTATGAGTTTGGCAGATAAATATAATATCAAATGTTTGGTGATCTGTGGTAAAAAGATAATCGATGATAGTTATCAAACCTTTAACAAAGATGCATGTAAAATATTTTCATTGGTGGATTTATTTGGTGCCAAAGAGTCTTTAACCAATACAAAATTGTGTATAGAAAGCCTGTTTGAATCAAATCTAGAGTTGAAATCATTTTTAAATAATTGTAATATATCCTCACCTGATAAAGAATAAAAAACAAAAAAATATCTAGCGAAATGTGTCATTAATTAAATATATTATATATCATATTTTATTTTATCTCTTTGACTTTTTTTTACTTTGTCCATTTGTATTGCTTTTCTCTTCATTCTTTCTTTTATTATTACCATTTTCTTGTTTTAAAACATTTTCTACAAAACTATATAATAATAAAGTGTTAGTATAATATATACATTTGTGATTGATGATTAGATAATTACTTTTGAGATAAAGATGTAAAATCTTGATCTTTGAAACCATTATTATTTTTCTTATTATTATTATTATTTTGCTTTTGTTGTTGTTGCTTTATATTTCCTTTATTTGTTTGTTGTGGTTGTTTAATTGTTGTTGTTGTTGTTGTTGTTGCTGTTGTTGATTCACCAAAACTCTTTATTGGTGTTGATACTGTTTTACTAGATTCTATTTCTTTATTTGATTCTGTTGTTGTAGTTTCTGTGGTTGATTTATTATTACTATTCTTTTCAATATATGCTTTTCTTTCAGCTAATAAACTTGAACGATCACTATTTAATTTATCAACCTTTTCATTAAATTTACCAAAAGACATTCTACCCACTGATCTAAAACCAATTACTTCACTTTCACTTGCAGTCACCAGCGTAGTATCACTATCACCATCGGCACCTTTAGCCACCCAATGTGATTGTCTGATGGATTCCTCCATCTTTCTCTGTAACTCTTCTCTATATTCTGCTTCTTTTTTATTCTGCATAAACTTCATTCTTTGCAAAGTAGCTGAAATGGGTGGATCCGATGAAGTACTAGTAGTTGTAGTAGTACTACTAGGTGTACTCATATTTTTAGGGATTTGCTTTAAACTCATTTTCTATTCTATCTATGTTGTCTTTCTTTTATCTAATCTATACACTGTAAGCACATCAACTACACAACAATGAGCAAACTGATATGATGATGGGGGTAATGAAGAAAACGAGAATTTTGTAATAAATTTTTTTCATGAAAAAAAAAAACGAAAGACATAAAAATCAAATTTGAAAATTATGTCTTTTCATTTCAACATGTATAAATGAATGAGAACTGGTCACTGCAATGAATGAATTGTTTATTTTTCAAAATATAGTATTAAATGGAAAATAATATCAAAATAATAGACAAATATTTAAAAGAAAGAAAAGATAATCTAAAACCTTATGGATTTTGTTTACTCGAACCACTCACAATTGAAAATATAAAGAATTTAAATTTAGATGATGACTTAGAACTATTCTATCCAAAATGTAAAAGTTTATTAAGTGATTTTAATATTATATCAAATATTCCAACTCCTCCTCTTGCTTCAAATCCTTTACTATTTAATAATCAATGTGATTCCTATTTTTCTGGTCAAAAGATTTTTGACATTGAAACTATAAAGATAAGTAATAATAGTAATAATTATAAAAATAATGAAAATCCAACTAAAATAGTTAACACCTATGATGACAAATTCTCTTTATTCTCCAATGATTCTTTAATTTCATATTTCCAATCAAATTATAAACCAATCGATCCAAATAAAAATATTACTCCCAATAGAAATAATAATAATAATAATAATAATAATAATAATAACAAAAACAACAATAATCGTAGATCTGAATTTCCAAATTTTGAACTTTAAAGTAATTATTATTATTTTAAATATATTTATTAAAAAGAATATATTTAATTAAGTATTAATATTATCTTTTATAAACTAAATTATGACTATTTAACATTGTTCCATTCCAATGTTGTTGAATTGTTTTCAATTCATTTTCTAATCTATGTAATCTATTAACAACCAAACCAGTGACACCAACAGCAGGATCATCAGGAGAGATTGATGAATGATCCATTGAATAAAATACTTTATCATAATGTTGCATCGTGTATAAATGACTGATATCTTTAATAATTTCTTTATAACATTGTAAATCTAAATTCGTTTGCTTTCTCTCTAATCTATTCAATACTTTGAGACAACTATTTTTAAATTCTTTAAAATTAAAATCATTTTTAATCTCCATTGTTGAAATTAAAGTTGTTGATGCTGATTTATTATTATTATTTTGATTATTACTATTATTATTTTGATTATTATTACTACGACTAATACTATTTTGAACTTTAATTAAAGGATGTTGTAAATATATATCTATACTATATTGATCTTCTAATTTAGATATATCATGATAAAGAATATATAAGCTTTCTTTTTTAAATATTTCTATCATTTTGTAAACAGTGTCTATTAGCCTTTCAATCAAACGTTTATAAATCATTGTATTATGTTGATTTGGTATTGAATTATTATTATTATTATTATTATTGTGATTCTTATTATTATTAATATTATTGTTTGTAAATGATAAATCATCCATATATTTTCTAACAGTTTTTAAATTCCTATCAATCTCTGGCATCGAAGAGGGAGGTTGATCAAGATACATGACGGGAATAACAGAGA
Source organism: Polysphondylium violaceum (assembly GCA_000277445.1). NCBI lineage: Eukaryota > Evosea > Eumycetozoa > Dictyosteliales > Dictyosteliaceae > Polysphondylium > Polysphondylium violaceum. The sequence continues at coordinate 27,401 of AJWJ01000077.1, read as the reverse complement.
AATTAAAATTAGATTCTTCAATGAGAAATTTATCTGTTTGATTCTCAATATACTCTAAATATCGTTCTGCCAACTCTTTCTTTTTACTCCCGTTCAAGTAGTTTGGTTTCTTTACATTTACAATCTTTTTTTCATAATCTTCTCTAGCTTCAACTGGTGTAGTATTAAATTTTAAAAATATAGGCAATACATCATCTTGATATATGTAATCCATTCTATTACTATTATGATTACTATTCGCAAATAATAAAAAATAATAAAGTGATAAAAATGAAATTGAAAAAATAGTTGCAAAAAAAAAATGTTGCAAAAAAAAAAAGACACCACTTTTTTCGCATCACTCAATATATAATTATATGAGCTCATATCTTGATAATCATGTTTTTACACTACCCAACTAACTTCTTTCTCGATCGCCATCAATATATATCTATGTTTGAACACTGGCGATCATGAATACAAATCAAGAGGTTCATTCGATTTCTTGGAGAAATGATATAATGAATATTTTGATAATTATCTTAATATCCTTTGAGACATTTATTTAAATAATGTTAAAAATACAATAGTATCAACAATAATAATCTGCCATTAATTCCTCTTTTCTAATGTTGAACTCGGTTTCGCTAATATAGCTTTTATCTTTTAGGTCAATGAGAGATTGTAAACGTTGAGTCAATTCTGGATTTTTGTAATTCAATTTTGTAGGGTTTAAAGATGCATCATTTGTTGTTGTCGATGATGATGATGATGATGATGATGAAAAATATGAAATTTGTTGAGGTTCTTGATATCCGAAATCATATTCATTATCGTCTAGACAAGATTTAATTTTATAATCGTCAATACTATTATCATTATAATAGTAATTTTGATCATTGTCAGTATAACCGCCATCCATATCTTCATATTCATCATCACTATTATTAAAACATTCTCTAAACATCACACCAGTTTCAGGATCAAGATATTGATTATTGTCATTATATTGATTATTGTCATTATATTGATAATCATATTGATTAATATTATCATTATTGTTACTATCATTATTGTTGTTGTCATAATATTGAAAAACTGATTGATTTGTTGAATGAGTATTATTATTATTATTACTATTACTATTACTATTATTAAAATAGTTGAGATCTATATTTAATTGTTTGAAATGTTTCTTTTCTAATCTTTTGACTCTAGATTCGTTAATTTCAAATGTTTTCTTTTTAGATGATGAATTGTTTTTCTTGGTGTTGTTGTAATGATTTTTTAATTCCAATTCAACCAACTCTGCTTTCTTGATTTGCTTTAGTAATTTGAGAGAAGCCTTTTCTTGACATCTTTTTTCATACTCTTCTTGATCAAGAATTTCCAATCCAAATAGATTACAAGCGGGTGTGGGATATACTTCATCGGATGCCCTTTCAACAAACTTTGGAATCTCTCTAACTCTGTTAGAGGATGTGATGCCAACTACAGATCCTTTTTTTCCACTTGAATATGGGTTGTAGTAGTATGGTTGTGGATCCCTGTAGTACTGTGGAGGATCTTCGTAAACGACAGGCTCCTTTTTAGCCCTATCCTTGGCAGTTTCCATCATCTTATCTACTCTGTCTCTAATGCAGTCTTGCTCATATGCTTTTTGGTTCTCTCTAATTTTCTTTTTCTCTTCCAAAAACAAACGATAGCCAACCTTGAATTTCTGTCCGGGTGCAACAAAACCACCTCCTCCGCCCTTGATTTCAAAGTATGCTCTAAAGGGTGCCTTGTCATTCAACACATGGGTAATACGACCCAACACCTGTCCTCTTCTTCTCTCGATGGCAATGTAATCACCTGGTTTTAAGTTATTTCCCCAAACATCTTTAGATACCCATTTTGTGTGTAAATCTCTATCCAAAATATCTTGGTCGCTTTCTACCATATTTTTTCTCGTTTAAAGAAGAGAAGAAAATTTGTATAAATGGTGACAATGGTTAAGTAATGGAGATGATTTGGTAAATCATACATATACATATATATAACTATATGTATATATAAAGATTATTTAATCGAATCCACAACAACAAATTTATTTATATAAATAAAAAATTAAATTTTCAAAAAAATTTCTAAAAAATTAGAAAAAAAATCTGAGAAAAATAAAAAAATAAGGACTTTTCTGATTCTCAACAATATAAGCACAAAACAAAGATTGATGCAAGATATTTATTTATGACAAAATGGTATGAGATAAGTTTGATAGAAACAACAGCTTAGTTCTTTTGATAAAAAAAAAAGATTCAAACATAATCCTCAGATTATTATTAAAAGTGTCGTCTTTAATACACCATTAAATTGTTGACTTTTTTCTTTACTATTTTTATGAATGTTTCTTACAGATATCAGGTTATTTCTGGTCAATTCACCTACCCTCTAAAAATGTACATTTCAAGGACATGAAAGTTTTATCTTTTTGGGAAGGAGTAAATATCTGACATGATTTCATCTAAACAAATGTAGGTGTTGTATTAATATATTTTGATCTATCAAATAGATTTGGATTATTTATTGATTAGTCAAAATATGTGAATTCAACACCATTATCACCAACATTTAATGGTTTGGTCGACCTCTCTGACTCTCGTTTAAAGGAAAAACAATAAAAAAATGGAATTTCTCCTTCTCCAAATTTTAGAGATTAAGAGTAAAAGCAACAACAATTTTAGAGATTGGTGTTTCTGTTAATAAAATAATGTAGAATAAAGAATAAAGAATCAAACTATTTCCCAATGTACCCAAAAATGAGGTGGAATGTTTTTTCATTTTTTTTTATTTTTTTTTTCGAAATTAATTTGAAAAATGTGATATTTTAGTCTGTTTCGTAGTGTCTCGATTATTATTAAACACACTCGTACATATAGATATATAGAATGGATAAAATTAAACATAAAATTCTGGTTTTATCAGGAAAAGGAGGTGTTGGAAAAAGCACAGTCTCATCTCAATTGGCCCTATATCTTTCACATATTGGAAAAAAGGTTGGCCTATTAGATATTGATTTATGTGGTCCAAGTATTCCAAAAATGTTGGGTGTTGAGAATAAAGAAGTACATAAATCATCGTCTGGGTATGTATATGTGCTTTCATTGATTTTATATCAAAGAATCATTCACTCATTCTTATTTTGCAGTTGGATTCCAGTTTATAGAGATGAAACACAAAATTTAGGTGTTATTTCAATTCAATTTCTTTTGGATAAAAGCGACACACCTGTTATTTGGAGAGGTCCAAAAAAGAATTGTAGGTTTATATGATGATGATAAAGAGATATTGAAGAAGAAGAAGAAGAAGATTTATTAACTATTATTATATAGCTATGATTAAACAATTTATTGAAGATGTATGTTGGGGAGAATTAGACTATTTGATAATAGATACACCACCAGGTACATCAGATGAACATATTTCAGTTACAGAGGCCCTTTTAAAACATAACCCAGATGGTGCTATATTAGTTACCACTCCACAAGCTGTATCTGTATCAGATGTTAGAAAAGAAATTAGTTTTTGTAAATTACTTGGATTACCTATTATTGGTATTGTAGAGAATATGAGTGGTTATGTTTGTCCACATTGTTCAGTAAGTAATGGATAATACAATATACCTATATTTGTATATAAAAAACTAATCAATGAATGAAATATTATCTCATAGGAATGTACAAATATTTTTTCATCAGAAGGAGGTAAATTATTAGCAGAACAAACAAATATACCATTCCTTGGTAAATTACCAATTGATCCTTATCTTACAGCATGTTCTGAAAAGGGTGTAAATTATTTTAAAGAGTATCCAAATTCCTCAACTCTTTCTGCTTTAAAAACTTTTGTAGAAACATTTGAACAACAAAACAAATAAATTAAATCCATATATGTATACGATATGATAATAATAATAATAATAATACTATAAAGTTTAAAAGATTAAAAAAATATCAAGATTTATTTTATCTTGATTATATATCTATATTACAAATATCTTGGTATCATCAAAAGGAATCATTTAAAATTTGATATCATAATATTGTCTATTCATTTCAGTTTCACCCTTTCTTCTAGAGATATCCTTTTTAGCACCACTTACGACCCAAGTCTTACTGACGTTCTTCATTCTGTGGAATACATTCATTTGATCGTCGGTGGCAACTTTATCGTGTTTCTTTTCTTTGGTTCTAAGACACTCGACAATGTTGGCTTCGAGCTCATCTCTGAGAACTTCAAAGTTATAGTATTCCTCACTTTGTTCATCATTGGAAGCTGCCTTACCGAGGAAACGACTGGCAGATTTCAACAAAAGACGTGCATTGTAAAATTCATCTTGTTGACATAATTTGGCTGCCTTTTGGGTGAATGCCAAAGCACACAATGAAATGACGGCACTTTGGGAACAAGTGGAGAGATTGGCTGAAGATGGCTTCATGGCACTGATAACACGAAGACATCTCATGCCGTCGAGTTTGGTGTATTTGATTTGAAGTTGGAATGGGTACTCGCTGAGAATCTCTCTGTTTCTCATTCTGTTGGCATACATAAACGAGAGATCGAGCTCAGAAGTGGCATTTGGGTATGTTTGTACCATACGACTGAGACCCAACTTGCTGTCCAATCTGTGGAGCTCAAGACTAGGATGAAGACAAACACTAATCTCCAAATCGGTGGCAATGACTGGATTTTGGGTGAGTTTACGAATCTCTCTGGCCATTTCAAGTGGATGAAGGGTGGTGAGGGTACCGTTGGTCTCTTCGGCTACCTTACCAATGACACCGATATCAATATCACAACCACTGATACCGAGGATACTGATGTTGATTTTATATGATTTGGCCAAATCGATGACCTTGTTGTAAAACTCTCTGGCGGGAGCGATAGGGGCATCCTCCAAAGAACCACAACCAATATTTGGTAAACCATCGGTACAGACTACAACCTCACTAAGGGGCTTTTGGCTGGCAATGGCTGCGGCAATCAAGAGGGCTGGACCCAAAGCAGTGGAAGAGGATGGTTCCAATTCCTTGATCTTTTTCTTTAAAAAGTCTTTAGAGTTTTTGGCGGATGGGAGGGTATCATATTTACATGATTTACCAATATCAACCAATTGTTGGAAATCTTCAAGTTTATCACCAGTGACAGTGATTGGTCCCTCGGTTGAGGTACTGGCGTTTGTGCCTTGAGAGTAAATCATTACCTCATCAGAGAATGTAATCAATACGACTCTTTTGTTTGGATATTGAATTGAAAGACGATCAATCATTGTTGGAATAGATGATTGAACACATTCTAATCTCGATATATAGGTTGGGCCACTTGATTGTGCTTTTCCACCTTTTTTAACATTGGTCCATTCAGATTGAAGTGATGGTACCTCTGTGGTAATACCCATAGAACCAGAAATATCTATACAATAAACAATAATGCTATCTTCTTTTGTCATATTTACATCTGATAAAGGTGTTGATAATATATATTCAATTGTATCTCTATTTGGTATCTCTTCTTTTTCAATCATTACATTTTCATTTACAAATTTACAAAATTCACTATCATTATTAAATTTACATTAATATAAATAAATTATTGTATATATACCCATATTAATAGATCAACAACGTACCATTTCCAAGTATAACAACCCTGTGATTCATTTCTAGTTAAATAAGAATATCTATTTAAAATAATATTACAACCACCACAATTAATTGCATCACCAGTTGCCAATGGAACAGATGAGGATAGTGTTGACATTGGACAAACAATTACATTTGAATCCAATGCTTGAGTTGATACTTCGCCTCTATGATCATTTGGATCTTTTTTAGGTGGACTTGGTGGGGCTACTTCTTTTTTGCTTCCAAACAATTTACCCAAAACACCTTTACCCGAAGAAGAGGGAGGTGGTGTATAGGAAGAGGATGCTCCCTTTTTGGTAATAGGTGGAAGACCAGAGATTGTAACTTGCTTTCTATAGGAATCTTCAATGGTTGGATCATATTCTTCGATAAAATGATTTTGAATAAATTGAATTACAATTGCAGATTTACCTACACCACCGGAACCCAACACAACTACTTTATAAACATTTCCAAATGAACCACTACGTGGAGTATGACGAACAACGGTAAAGAATGCTTCCTCAATGTTGATTCTGGTCTTTGCAGATGTTTCTATATATGGTACACCCATACTTCTAGCCAATTGATCAGCCTCTGTTCTAGAAATAACTCTTTGGCTTTGCAAATCAAGTTTATTACCAACCATAATAATTGGTACATCATCTCTATCTTTTACTCTACAAGCATGATCTCTTAAATGTCTAACCTCGTCAAAACTGCCTCTTGATGTTAAATCAAACACAATCATAAAACAATCACCAGTTCTACAATATTGATCTCCTGCAATTTATTTGAGTAAATATTAATATTTTATTACTACTGTTCACTATTATAAATAAAATACAAACTCATTGCAGAATATTCTTCTTGACCGGCGGTATCTAAAATATCCAATAAACAAGTCTCACCAGCAGATATTTTATTTGCAGTGACGGGTGTAAATCCAGAAACAGAGTTTAAAGATACACCATAGTTTGATGATACTGCTACTGTATTTTCAGTTTTAACAAGACTTAATTCAGTTTGAGTAAACCATTCTACTCTATCAACTGCATGATTGTCAATGTAAACATGATTTGATCCAAATTCCATTTTTTCTTAGTCAGATATAAAATAATAATACAAAAAAAAGATATACAGTTAAAGAAAAAAAATACAATACTGTTTAGGCAACAATAGTTTTTCTATCTTTTTTCTTTGACAGAGATGGGTGTTTTTTGTGCATCCCTGAATAAAAAAAAAATTGATTTTAATCACTTTTTTTTTGATGAAGATTTTTTGCTGAAAAAAAAATCCTTGAAAATATGTGTGGGGGTTAAACTATTTTTATCACTTTTTGATGCGAAAAAATCTATTTGATTGATTGAAAAATAAATGTATATGTTTATGTCATATGTTTTTATTTATTTAATAATATCTGTTGTATGTCTTGTACATGAAATCGCTTTCAGCACCACCGCCAGAGGTGTATGAACCAGTGGTAGAGACACCAGAGGTATCGGTAGCACTTGAGGAAGAGGTTGGTAAGCCTGATGTTCCAGCACCAGCACCGGCACCAGCGCCAGCACCAGCACCAGCACCAGCACCAGCACCAGCACCACCAGCAGATGAACCACCAGCAGAGTGACCGCCAGTGGTGGTTGAAGCGTGACCACCGGTAGTGGTTGAACCATGAGTGGTGGTTGAAGGGGCTGGGAAACCAATATAGAAGCCAAAGTTACCCATAACATTGTTACGAGCAATAGAGTTGTCATAGACAGCTTCGGTGGTGTAGGTGGTGCCTTTGGTCAAGGTGTAGACACCTGGACAAACAGTCATAGAGACAAGCTCTTTTCCACTGTAGGTTGGAGTAGATTTACATAAAACGGCACCATTGCTGGCATCAATGAATGATAAACTTTCAATACCTGGTGAGGTGGTGGCTAAAAATGTCATAGCTTGAGCGTTGTTTTGCCATACAAGGTTGTTTTTGACAGTGTAACCACCGCTACCTTTTGGTACATTGAAGCCTGAAAAGTTATCAACAGCAGATGAAGCAGTACGGGTTAATTTAACAATGCTTGATGAATCAGCAGTCCATTTAAAGTAATAACTTAATTCGATATCTTGTGGCTTTTCATTCATTGGGAAAAGTGCAACAGTTAAATCGACAGCACCACTTTTAAAAAAGTTAATATCTATAGATATGAGATTGAATATTTAAATTCAACTTACTTGACATTGACAGCATATGGGGATGGGAATAAAGCAGCAGTGGCAATATTTGAGGCAGTAAAAGAGACAATTTTCTTGGTAGCAATAGCAAAATCAATATTGATTGATGGTAAATCAGCATGGTTGAAAATTTTGCCGCTAGTTTTATTAGATAAAACAACTTGAACTCCTTCCAAATAAAAGTTGGCAGTTGGGAGTGAAATTGAGTTAAAAGTCTTTGAAATCTTGACTCCCTTGGAAGCAGTACCCAAATCAAGGGTGATTGAATAAGAGGAATCCTAAATTTGTGATTGATAATGAATCGTATCAATATAAAATATTCATTTAAATATCATTTGGGTCATCGGTCCTTTTCTCAATTGATGAAACAGAATTACATACAGCTAAAGAAACTGAAGCTAAACAAAAAACGATTGCAAAAATAGAAAATAATGTAGATGATCTCATTTTTGTATAAATTGGTATTTATTTATTGCACAAAGATAATGAATTAAATAGTAGGATTCCACCATAGGGGATGAAACTCGGAAGCCTACAACGCCGCGCGCCGTTTTAGAAAATAAAAAATAATTCAAAAAAGAATTCAAAAAAAATATTAAAAAAAAACAAATATCCTCAAGAATTTTGCCTTGATCAAACAAAAAATGAGTACCAGGCTCACAGGTGGGAAAAATTTAGCCTTGCAGATATTTCCATTATTAGGGGAAAGAAAGAGGTTTTCTTTTTGATACCATCTCCTATGCGTGATCCAATGGGATAAAATGGGAAATGTTGAAGGAACTTTATATTGCTTGGGTCTTGAATAGATGAGATATCGATATCATATTATTATGTATAGATATTTAATTATATATTTTATTTATTATTGGTTTAAAGATAAAAAGATGTCTTGTTTTTTTTTTTTTTCTTAAATGTGGTTAAGGTTTTTTTTTTTTTTTCTAGTAAATTAGTGATTTGAAGATTTAAAATCTATCACGACGTTCCCAATCGCTATCGCTATCGGATCTTCTTGGTTCTGGTCTACCTCCATGATGGAAATCACCTTTAGAATGGAAATCACGACGATCACCACGATCACCACGATCACCACGATCACCACGATCACCACGACCTCCACGACGGTTGTTGGCTTCAAAGTCAAACTCATCATCACTTTGATTGAAAAATGGTTCAATACCAGTGTCGGCAACACCAGAACTAAAGAGACCAGTGTCGGCAACACCAGAGGTTGGGAAAGATGATGTGCAAACTGGGGCTCTAATGCAACAGCCTGGACCAGTGTATGGTTGGGCTCTGTAAGTGCATTTCAAACCTTGAGCTTCACAGCTGAGATCACGGCAGGTTAAACATCTGTCTGGTCTTTTGTGTGATGGGACACAAATGGCTTCATCACCAATAACTTTGCATTCGAATAATGGTGGACATTGGGTAATTCTGCAGAGTCTGCCGCCAGTGGGTGGTTCAACTGGTGGACGGTGACCGTTATTGGATTTACAACATGGAGTAGTTTCATTCTTCAAGGTACAATGCATTCCTTTTGGACAATGAGTCATTCTGCAAAGATCTCTGTGGGCTGGAATACAAACTGCTTCACCATGGATTAATTTACATTTAAAGTTGACTGGACAATTGAGGTGAGCACAGAAATCAACGTGTTGTCTACGATGATTAAAGTGGTGTTCAAAGTGTGGTCTGTGGTGTGGTGGTGGATGAGGTTTGTCACTCTTTTTGCAGGTGGCATGGTTGTTTTCAACAGAACACCAATAGCCGTGTGGACAATGAATATTGTCGCAAAGATTGATGGGTGCTTGGGTTGGTGCTTGAGTTGGTGGATAAGTTGGTGGGTTGGTTGGTTGATGGGTTGGGTGATGGGTTGGTTGATGGGTTGGTGGGCTAGTGGCATCAGCAACACAGTTAGCATCATTACCTTGAGCTTCACAGTGGAAACCAGATGGACAAACAACAGATTTACATTTATGATGACCCCAGCCACCAGATGATGAACCTCCAGATGAAGCACCACCACTTGATGAACCAGCACTAGTGTTTGGAACACAATCGATTTGGCTACCCTTTTCAACGCAAACAAATCCTGGTGGGCAAATAGCAGTAGAACATGAAGCACCACCAGATGAGGATGAACCAGTACCAGTGGTACCGGTAGTACCAGCGGTAGTTGAATAGATGCAAGTAGCAATATCTAGAATTTATCATCATCATTATTATTAGTATTTAAATAATATATAAAAAATCAATAATACATACCATTTACCATACTGCAATGATAACCATTTGGACAATCTACATGAGAGCATGAAGCACCACCACTTGATGAACCAGTAGTTGAGCTTGAGCCACCAGTTGTTGTTGGAGTACCACTGGATACACCAGTTGATGAACCACCAGATGGAGCAACACCTATAAAATATTTACATTATTAGTAATCAAATTTATGGAAATTCATAGAAAATTATTTGATCTTACATCTTCCAGTTGGTGGACAGCATGAGGTTTCTTTGCATTTGGCATCAATGATTTCACATTCCATTCCTTTTGATTCACAGTTCAAATTGTCACAGGTATCAGTTGGAGGGGTATAGGCTTCAAAATCTTTTTTGGGGGTACAAGAACTCCAGGCTTCATAGATTACACCAGAATTCTTGTGTTTAAGACAACTAATAGAGGTTTCATTGCATCCTGCTTTATCTTGAACGCAAAAATATTTATATTCGCCACAACATGATTTTACACTAAGCCATTGACAATATGGATAATTTGCTCCACATTCATCTTGTCCATAAGACTCACAATCTAAATTTTTATAAATTTTTTATTAATACATAAAAATAAATTAATCAAATATTAATTAAAAATATTTACCTTCTGCAAAGATCGGACAAACAACTAACAATAAAAGTACTAAAAAACTCAGTAGTTTCATTGTACTAGTTATATTTTAAATTATTTTAGTAATGTTACTTTAAATTTACCTTGTTCACTAATATTATTTTATATTATTATTATTATTAGTAGTTGTAGTAATGATTATTTCCCTTTAGAGAATATATATTTTTGTTTAAATGATAAATCAAATGATTTTTAATTGACAAAAATGTAAAATTAAATAATAAATTTTAATTGTTTTTGGAGTGTTTATATTGTTTTTTTTTTTTTTTTTTTTGTTGATTGAACTGGTGTTTGTGTTTACGATAGAGTAGGATTATTGTAGACTTATTCACCCTCTTTACTATTATTATTCATTAAATTGAAAAAAAATATGATAATCATACCACTAACCCCTATAGATATATATTCATCTATTGCAATCAAAATTCAACACCCCACTTGTTCACATACACACACTAACCACATACCATATCTATATTCACGCGTTTATGTATATATTTTTGAAAAAAATAGACAATACTTTTAATACTCTATTATAGTATTTTTGTTGTAAAAACAAATATATCCAAAAATATTGATTACCCACTCAGATAAACTACAAATTTAACACTATTTATTTCATTATTAATCAAAATTCACACACATTCTATTTTCTGAATAACTTCATCACAAACACCCCCATACAATTCCCACTACTCTCTATCATATGCCATTTATAATTATTTTTCAGTATTTTATGAATGACACACCCCACTCTCCAAAAACAAACACACCACTACTTTTTTTATTTCCCTCCTAAAAATACTACAATCATTCATTCTCATATTTCATACACTAACACCCACACCCACAATCTCTATCACCCATTCCTATTTTGGATTGTGTCAATATATGAAACAGTGGAATTTTTCATATGATTGTATTGGGGTGGCTGTGTTGTTTGAAAAAATGAAAAAAGAAATGAAAAACGGTTTTACTCTTTTTGTGAATCATTCTATAGTTTGGAAATAGCCAATTGGATTTCAAAGGGGTGTTTGTTTGTTTGAATCCAATAGAATTATTGTAAATGGAAAATGATTTACTTTTTTAACAATGATTGAATCATTGAGAAATCAAAGTAAATCTCCCACACTCACTCTTTACTTTTTTTGTCATCTGCAACGCGATTGTAAAACATCTATTATTATAACACGCACAACCACATATGAAACTCTCTACCTCTTTCTATACTATACTTGTACATAGAGCCGCCAACAAGAGTAAGACAAAAATAAAATACTTAAATCTGCATACACCTATCATATGATTTTTGATTTAAAAAAAATAGTAAAAAAAGAGAATTTACTAAACTAAAAGAGTTTATTGGTAAAAGTGGTTTGATGAATATTGTTGTTGAGTAGATGGATAGAAATAGGTCTCATTTTGCCATGAGTGAGGTTGCTGTGGTTGTTGTTGTTGAAATGATGATACATGAGAGTTTGGAATATAACCTCCGTCTAATGAAGGTGAGGCTGTAGGGGGAGTCGATTGTAAGCTACCATCAATTGATCCATTACTATGATACTGATATTCAAATGGAGTCGATGTAACATAGTATTGTGGTTGTGGTTGTTGATAAAAATATTGATAATTTTGATAATAGGCATTATAAATTCCATGATGATGATGCATTTGTTGTAATGCTGGTTGTGATGGTAATGGATAGGTTAAATAATTTGATTGATGATGATTTTGTTGATTTTGTTGGTAATTATTCCTTGATCTATTTATAATTTTACTAAAATTATTATTTGTGGTTGATCTTTTCATATTATTATTATTATTTTGATTGTTATTATTATTATTATAATTATTTTGATTACTATTGGAATTGTTGTTATTATTATTATCTTTAATTTGTAATTTTACTACCGGATTAGTTTTTGGAGTTTGAGGTGGTGAAACAGTAGTTGGAGTTGTAGATGTTGAAGAGGTAGTTGATTCTGAAAGAGGATTGTTATTATTATTACTATTATTATTATTATTATTACTACTATTCTTAGTAACAAGTTCTTCAGTTTCTTTATCAATTTTAGATTGAATTGAATTTTTAAAGGCATTAAAAATTTCAGTATCTACAAATAAGTTCCAATTTAACAAGGTTAGAAAATTTACCTCCAATAAATTCATTTCCCACAATGGAACACCACCAACTTGAGCATAATATCTATTGTTTAAAGATTTATCATTATGAAACTTGGATGATGCCAAAATGCTAGCCATAAAAAGTCTATGAATATTTAATTTTGAAATTATTTTTGGATTCTTTTGAATTAATCTATCTAGATAGATTGTTGAAAAGATAAAGATATCGGTTCCAAAGGGTAGATACTTAAATACACGTTGAATATAATCATGAATGGAGATATCTGGTACTTGATCAACATTGAAAACCTGTAGTTGATCACTGAGACTACTATTATTATCTAGGTCTTCATCGGTCAACATATTTGAAATCATATCTGATAAAACTGATAAAAAGGGAGTGTATTGTTTAAAAATTTCTTCATCGATAGAAATTGGACAAATCTCCTCTTTTACCACAACTTCTTTTTCTTGTTCTTCTTCGTCTTTGATTGTGGAAACTGTTTTTGTTATAATTGTATCATAGGATTCTGGATCTTGCAAGATATTTTTATCCAATATTTTTTCAGTTGTGGTTGTTGTTGTTGTTGATACTGTATTTATATTTAATTTATTAAACACATCTATCATGTGTTCTTGTTGTTCATCGGTAAAACTTTGATCGGCTCTAGATTGCCCCAAAACTATACTCGATGAACTTATTGTTGATTTATTATTATGATTATTTTTATTATTTCTATTATTACCAATACTATTTTTTTTATATTTATTACTATTATTACTAATACAATTATTGTTGACAGGGCTACTATTATTATTATTATTATTATTTTTGATAAAATTTTTATTTGATTTATCTTTTGATTTTAAATCTGAATTACTGCTATTTAAACTACTATTTATATGGGAACTATTATTACTATTACTAATATTTTTATTGAATTTGGGTTTTCTATGTGACCCACCCAAGGATGGTTGTTTTTGAAGTAATAATAATGATGGCGCAGATATTGATGAAGGCAAAGCCGTCAAAAAAGCTGCTGGTTTAGGTGATGATGAATGTGATTTAGAGTACATTTTGTTGCTGTTTGATACTATATATGTGTGTATGTGTGTTTATGTATATGATGATTTGATTATGTATATGATCAAAAACGTTATCGTGTGTGTATTAACAACAACGACAACTACAAAAATATATTATGTGATTAATTGATTCGGTTTTATTACTATTGAACAACATGTGGAGATGTGGGGCGTGGGAGGCTGTAGTGCAAATCAATCGGCTTAGATATATAAAAACAATTACGGCTTTTGTCGCAAACTAAAAATTTTTAAAAAAAAAAATTTTTGCTAAAATCCAAGAACATGAAATTCTTGCAAGGTTTTCAAAGAGACACAATCACGAAAAAAATATTACTAAAAAAATATATAAATGTAGATTATGATTATTATAAATCTAGATTTATAAATATGATAAAAATACAGGGGAAATTGATTAAAAGAGGGAATTGGTTTTTTTTTTTTTTTTATTAACCTAAACTAGTTTTGGTATTGATAGTAGTGGTGGTGTGCTGAGATGAGATTTAATTAATATGGAAAATGTAAAAATACAAACAACATGTGAATATGTAAATGTGAGAGGATATCCTTACTAGTTTGGTACAGTGTGGTGTTGTGTGTGTATAGTAGAAAAAAAAAAAATAGGTTGATATATTTCAATCGATAAGGGTAAAAACACAATGAAATTGAAAAAAGAAAAAATTTGTTTATAAACTACTAATGATACAAATGTAGTAAACTTATGTGTGTGTGGTAACTGTGGTGGTGTTATATAGATGTGGGGTGGGGTGGTAATGTGTGAAAAAAATAAAAAAAATAAAACTACAACACAAGTGTTGATCTAATTAGATAAGAATGTTTTTATTGTTTGTGGGGGGGTTGTAGATAGGCGAATTTGTGTTGTGACCCCAATACTAATCATCTCAATATGAATGAGTGGTATGGTAGATAATTATATGGGGGGAAGGGGGACAATATATCTATCGCTCAAATTGAAATAAAAAATATAAAACAACACAACAACTAAATATTTGAAAAAATTAAATAGAAGAAAAAAAAAAAAAAAAAAAAAAAAAATTAAAATTATACGTGGACACTCTCTTGGACCTCTTTAGTCTATTGCGTGGGCGTGAAAATATAGCTCGCGCCTATTTTTAAAAATCTATAGCTTCACACAAAATGTAGGAAAACTCTCATCATTCTCAGATCTGATAATTTATAATAATGGGGAATGCTGCAAAATTGTGAGAAAAATATCTTGATCAAATCGGTATTTTTTTTTTTTTTAAATTAAAAAAAAACAAATTTAATTTATTTGAAAGCAACAGGGGTTTTGAGAAAAGACTTTGTACTTACGATACGAAAATGGATGTGTTGGTGTTGGTAGTGTTGATGTCTTTTTTCCATCAAATATAAATATATAATAGAATTGCGCCAATTGCTGTCTCTTGATTTATGATCATGTAAAGCAATCTCTTTCAATTCACCTTTATCTTTTCTTTAAATAGGTGATCATGGGCAGCATTGCCCAACAATATTAAACACCATCATGGTTTGCAAAGAAATTTTTTTAAAAAAAGTAGTGACAAAAATTTTTGAAGTTTGTAGGATAAAAACGTTGTGATATTTATCTTTTGCCCCCTTTAAACCAGTAAAGGTTTGAAAATAATCTTAATCTCACATTTCATATATATTAAAATGTGTGTATAAATTTTCATGAAAAATAATATATTCTTTAAAATAGTGCCTCTGGCTAGGGTGGTAACAACCACATATTCAATCAATTCTATTATGGATGTCCCCGTGATGGATAGGGCAAATTCAAAGTAATAATCAAGCAAATCCAAGTGAATAATTGTTGGGGGAAGATGTGGAATTTTTTTTATCAAACTTCGGAAAATTTTGACTTTTTTTTTTTGTAACAGCGCCAACAGACACACAGAGGTTGAAAAAAAAAAAAGTGAGAAAAAAAAAAAATCTTCACCCCCAACAACTAGTTTCACAAATTCATATTAATTAATTATTTATAGACTCATATTATAAATATATCATATAAAACAATAATATAACATGTTGGATAATTTTACAATTGTAACCAAAGGTGGTATTGTCCTTTGGTCCATGGAATGGGCCAAATTAAAGGGTTCACCAATCAACAAGATGATTAAAAAGGTTTTATTGGAAGAAAGAAGTGCAGATTCATCATATAACACTGACAACTATTCTCTCAAATGGACATTTGCAAATGAATTTGATTTGATCTTTATTGTATGTTATGTAGTGAATAATGAATGAATGAGTGAATGGGTATTAACACTATACTCATATTAATATTATAGGCTGTATATCAAAAGATCTTTACTTTAATGTATATTGATGAATTATTATTAGCTGTAAAGAAAAGATTTGTAAAGATGTATAAAGATATGTTGGTTGCCATCAAGAATTCAGCAGATTCAATCGAGTTGGAGAGTTTTAAGGAATTTGATTTTGAAGTGATTTTGGAAGAGGTAGAGATGAGATCAAAACTACAACAAACCTCTATATCTACTCCAAAGAGATATGAAGACACTACCAAAGGTAAACTTGGTAAAGAGACAAAGAGAGAAAAGGAGATGAAATTGGGTACCTATGAAAAGAATAAAAAGAAAGAGGATGCTAAAAGAGAAAAGAAATTAAAGAGACAACAAGATAGAAAAGCAAGACAACAAGAGGATTATAGTGATACTGACAGTGGCAGTGAGGATGACTATAGTGAACAAGAGGAAAACAGTGATACTTCATCAAACAATTCAAAAGAGGATAATATTGATGAAAATAATAAGGAAAACAACACAAAGGGTACAACAGGAGCTGATGATCAAGAAGATCCAGAGATTACTAAAAGAAGACAAGCTCTGATTGCTAACATGAAGAAATCACCAATGAGTAAAAAGAAATCGGTCGCAGACAAAGAAAAGAATACACCAGAGAAACCAAAATCCAAAAAGGAAGCTAGAAAATGGGAAGGCGGTGAATTGACAAAGAGTGAAAAGGAAGCCTTAAATAAGTCTGAAAAGAGCGCCAAGAAAGAGATTGTCAGAGAGACCATTGTCAAACACAACATTGATATGGAGGTTAGCTCTGACGAAGAAGACAAACCAGCATCTGGTTTCATGAAGTATTTCAATGTATTGACAGGCAACAGAGTCATCACCAAACAAGATCTCGAGCCAATTCTCAATGATTTCAAAACACATCTCACCAAAAAGAATGTTGCATTGGATATCGCCGAAAAGTTGGTCGAGTCTGTTGGTACAGGCTTGACTGGCAAAAAGTTGTCTACATTCCAAGGTGTCACCTCGGTCGTCAAGCAAACCATGGAGGAAGTCGTCACTAGAATCCTCACCCCCAAGAGAAACATTGATATCCTCAAAGACGTACAAAACGTCAAAGGCAAGCGTCCATACACCATCGTATTCTCAGGCGTTAACGGTGTAGGCAAGAGCACAAATCTTGCCAAAGTGTGCTACTGGTTGACTGCCAATGGCTTCAAGGTCATGTTGGCTGCCTGCGATACCTTTAGATCGGGTGCCATTGAACAACTCAGAACTCATGCCGAGCGTCTCAACGTGCAAGTCTTTGAACGTGGTTATGGCAAAGACGCCGCCTCCATCGCCGGTGACGCCATCAACTATGCCAAAGAAACTGGCCACGATGTCGTATTGATCGACACCACAGGCCGTATGCAAAACAACGAGCCCCTCATGAAGGCCCTCTCCAAGCTCGTCAATCAAAACGCTGCCGACCTCGTCCTCTTTGTTGGCGAGGCTTTGGTTGGTAACGACGGTGTCGATCAATTGACCAAATTTGATCAATCACTCTCTCTCATTGCAGACTCTACTCGTGCCGAACGTCGTACTATTGACGGCATCATTTTGACCAAATTTGACACCATCGACGACAAAGTCGGTGCCGCTATCTCTATGGTCTACTCTACCGGCATTCCAATCGTTTTCCTAGGCACCGGTCAAAATTACACTGATCTCAAAAGAATGAATATCAAGAGTGTCGTTAAATCTCTCTTGACATAAATGGCAGGAATGTGGGGTAGTCATAATTACATATCTAAATCTACCTCTATGACTCATCACTCACTCATTTCCAAATATAATCTCATATAACCCCCCCACTCACCAAATCCAGCAACACTCTACAGTTTGTTTGATATTAATTAATATATAAATGTTTCATCTTCAAACAATGGAAGTTGCTTTTTTATTTTTTTTTTTTTTTTTCACTTGCCAAATATATACTTGTACAACACAAAGTTATCAGCTTTAAATAAATATGGAAACTATATATAGTTTTTTAAAAAAAAGATGACTCTTATTACCTTTTAAAACTTGTAAAACCAGTTTTGTCCAATCTTTTTTATCCAAAAAACACATTATTTTCTATGCCTACCAAAAACGAATGTAAATCGTTTGTAAAAATTTTTACATAAAAATTAGGTCGACACACAGTTTTTTTTTGAAATTTTTATTTTTTTTAATTTTTTTCCTCTGTGCTTTTTTTTCTGTGGCGGTCATCCTCGACAAATACTTTTTTTTGATTTTTTTAAAAAGTCTTTCCTTTCCTCATCAGATAACAATGGTAGTGTATAGAGAGACTATATCATTATATTTTTTATATTGTTTTTTTGTTTTTGTCACACATGCTATTATATAATTTGAATGAAATGAATGAATTAAATGAATGTGGGAAAAAAGAGAGAAAAGAGATAATGTATGGTTATGTTAGATAGAATAGAATAGAATAGAAACAATATTTATTTTGGTAATAGATAATTGTCAGTGGTAGACCATAACAGTGATAGTGTAGCGCGACAATGGAACAGATAGATTTTACAATAATTTCATAAACGAGTAATAGTAATAATAATTAACTACTTTTGATATTTCAGTCGGCAAATTCAGTTTATTATCACATGTTGATTTTAATATGGGTTCATAGGATATATACTTTTCAACATGCTTGTCAAGTCTAAATGGTCTCTTTTCTCTCTTTTTTTTTCATCACACAACAACTTTTCGGCTTGCAAAAAAAAAAAAAAAAAAATAGCATGTGGCGGACGAAAAAAAAAAAATATCAAAATATTAATGTGATCAAAAAACAAAGACTAACTTTCAATGTTTTTCATAATATTAGGCTAAAGAACGTGGTGATTTACTCTTCCCAAGCATCGAATCCGAAAAAAGAAAACACAAGTTAAAGAGACTTGTTCAATCCCCAAACAGTTTCTTTATGGATATTAACTGTCCAGGCTGCCGTAATATCACTACTGTTTTCTCCCACGTAAGTATTTAATTAGAAATCATGATGATTCATTTTCTACTCTTGTTGTAGACAGTATTCTAATATTTATCAATATCAATATTATAGTCACAAAATGTTGTTTTATGCAGCTCTTGCTCCACTGTTATTGCCCAACCAACTGGTGGTCGTGCCCGTATCACCCCAGGTTGCAGATTAAGACAAAAAGGAGAATAAATGATTATATAAAAGCATATAGCCATAAAATATACTTTTTTTTGTATGGAATAATTTATTTCTTTTTTTTTGTGTATTTTATTATTTTCTTTTTTTCTTTTTCACCTCCTGATGGATTTTGGTGTACTTTAGTATGATAGATGGACAAAAAAGTGCCCTTTTGTTGATACTCAAAGCTGCTTTTATCATTAAAACAAATAAACAAATAATAATTATGCTCAGAGCAGTCGAATCAATACATGTGTTATTAGATGTTTTTTTTATTCTTTATTCATTTTTACTCTTTTAAATAAATAATCAATCTTTTTTTTAAATGTTATACTACTATTTATAACAAACTATATTATATACTATTACTATTTATTTAATTTCATCTTCATTTTCTTTTGAACCTTCTAATTCACCTCTGTATCTAAATCTATAACCATACTTCTTTTTCTTTCTTATAACTACATCTTCTTCAACAATATTATAATTTAAACCTATTTATTGTAAAGATGATTAGAAAGTGTTGTTTATAATGAATGATGATAATAAGACTAGTTTAGTCTAAACACAAACAATCACTATGCAATACTATAAAATACATACCAATTTCCTTGCAATAAGCAACAGCATCAGCTTCAGATTTAAAAGTTAAATTTAATTGATTCAAGGTATCTTTTGAAGCCCACCAACCCATCAAACGATCATTCCATTTGGCATTGAATGGGATTTCAATAATCCATCTATGAGTGCCTAAAGTACTGGTTTGCATAGCATTTCTTGATGGTCTGTAAATATTAACGGTTTCATCTTTGAATTGTACACCATTTATATTGAATTTAACTTTTTGAAGTTGTGGGTCATCGATAACGATATGATTACCAACGGTAAGATCAGATTTGGTTACAATTGGTGTAGCTGATGATAATGAAGCTTCACTGTTAGCAGTGGTGGTAGTAAAGCTTCTAACACCAGTTGTATAAAAAGATGCTCTATTGCATCTGCTAATTGCGTATCTAAACATATCTGTTGTGCTGTTGTGTTGATTTATATAGTCCTTATTGTGTCTGTTTATCAAATACAATAAGAGTATATAACCTGTGTGATACTACAGTGACAATATAATATGATATTATAAAGAGACAGAGACTGAAATTTTTAAAAAAATCAACAAAATTTTTTTTTTTTTTCTTAGAACTTCGACAACTTTTCTCTCACTCTCAATTTTCGCTCAAAAATGAGAATTAACTCTCTTTCTTGATTTAGTCCACTGGGTGATAGTTTTTTAAATTTTATTTACTTTAAACCAACTCCAAGAAATTTTGATCAGATTATTATTCATCAATAATATTAAGTTCTGTATATTAATTTTATAATTATAATATGTTCTCAACAACTTGATCTCACAATGGAATAAAGTAGATTAGATTATTTTATTCAAACTAGATAGAGATGGTTAAAATGCTCACCACATGTATGTATAAAGTTGTGTGTGTTAACTGTAACTAATCTACTGGTTTGTAGACTATAATAATCTCATTGACCTGTATGATCTACATTATCATTGTCATATTCACATCTCCTGTGTAAATAAATAAACACACCACACACAAAACACACAAAACACACAAAATTTGGATGAATATTTACTTGCAATGGATTTTCCACCACAAATATATTGATTTTATTATTAAAAAGGTTTGATCTATTGCATTTGGGGTACACCAAAAGGATAAAATGCAATAAAAAAAAATCAAAAAAAAATCAAAAAAAATCAAAAAATACAAAAAAAAAAAAAAAGGAAAAAATCTCATTGGCTGGGATCCAAATTTTGCCAATGGGGTTTGCAATTGAAACAAAAAAAAAAAAAATATCGCCCCCCAAACACCTCTCAATAATCAATCAAAAATTTAAAAAATTCAATTTAAATTAAATTTCAACAACTCAAATATAAAAGAAGAAAAAAAAATGTAAAAAAATCCATTCATTTTTCATAAATTTCAATTATAAAGAGAAATAACTAATTCCAAAAATATCAAACTGTCATCCAATCACAATAAATATCCCACCACACACATTTATACATTTTTATTTATAGATAATTCATTTTTAAAAATTAACACAAATTCAATGGTATGTGTGATACTACTTGATTACCAAATGAAAAGTTTGACAATATCAACTACCACACCCACTACCACACGCCCTCTTTCCCCTTTTACATTGTGTGTTTGGTGTGTTTGAAAAATTAAAAAATAAAAGTTAAATTTAGGAACGGGTGACAGAGATAAAGGGAGCAACAGCATTCTTTTTTTTTTTTTTTTAAAACCTCACACACCCCACCCACCACACTCTGAAGAAGGAAAAGATAGGTTTTTTGTTGTTGTTGGTTTTGTTTGTTGCAGCAACCCATTTTTAATTTCATAAATTCAACTATTTTTGAATCGAAGGTCCCTAATATACAAAAAAACTTTATTATACTACTTTTATGTTGGTATTTTTGTCACAACAACCCTTTTGTGAATTAACCATTTTTAAAAATCAAAAGAGAAACTATTTTTTTTTTACTTTACAATCATAAAACATCATTAAACAACATCACTCACCATTACCATTCATTCACACATATCACATTTCCTCTATAATTTTTTTCTGTGGTATAAACACTAATCTTTTATCTTTTTTTTCATAATATCATCATCATCATCATACATCATCACCTATATTAATCTTTAATTAGATTTTAATATAATACCCTTTTAGTAATATTTTTACTTCACATCCATCCTGCCGACAGCACTCTTGACATTTAATAGTCAATCAATTGCCTTTTATATTCATTGCCTAAAATAGGAAAATTTTACATCAAATACAGGTCAAAAATACATAGATACACATAGAAAAAGAAAAAAAGATGAATAAATTATTTGAAATTACTAGAAAGGATAGTGGAAGTCATAAGGGTGGTGTTGTCGATGATTCTCTACAAATTCAAAGATTTACATTTCAAACAAAGCCATCATCCTCTTCGTTTGACCTTCAAAATTGTATAAATAGTTCAAAATATAATAGTAGAAGCAACTGTAAACAAGGCGATAATGATAAATTATTCTTTATGGTTTGGAGAAATAAATATTTAAATAGAAAGATATTTGGTTATTTGAATTCCGACAACAATTGTATCAGTATCATCTACTCCAAAAACAAGCCATTAAAAAAGAAATCAATTCCAACACTCTTTGAAAATGTACATTTGATATTGAAAAACAATAGAACTATTTCCTATATACCACCATGTGTTTCAAAACTCACAATTTGCAGTGAATTTAGATGTTCATTGAATGATTGTATATTTCCAAACACTATAAAGAAACTCTCAATCGAGTCTTGTATAGATAGACCACTCCAAGCTGGCATCCTTCCAAATTCAATTTCACATCTCTCCATATTATGTAAATATGGATATTCGACTCAAGTTTTACTTCCCTCTGGGGCAATTCCAGATTCAGTCAGTCATCTAACCATCTCAACCACAAGCACTTCAAACAATCCATTGAATCCTGTACTGGAGGTTGGTTCCATTCCTTCGTCAGTCACAAATCTCAAGTTTGGCTGTTACTTTATTCAAGATTTAGTTGAAAATTTAATTCCAAACTCTGTAAACACTTTGATTATGGGTCAAAATTTCAATCAACAGCTGGCTCCAGGTATTTTGCCAAAATCCATTACAAACCTATCATTTGGATTCTTTTTCAATAAATCTTTGGAGCCAGGTACCATTCCCTCCTCTGTCGAAACCCTTGTCTTGGGAGATTGTTTTAACAAAGCTTTGCTCCCAGGCTCCATACCATCCTCTGTCACTCATTTAACTTTGGGCTCATGTTTTAATCAACCATTGACAGGATGCATCCCACAATCGGTCAAGGTCTTGATATTGGGTAGAGATTTTAACCAAACTCTTCAAAAAGGTGATATCCCTCCATCTGTTAAATATCTATCATTGGGCATAGAGTTTAATAAATACATAGCCAAAGGTGTCTTGCCAAACTCTATCACCAAGTTGGTTATGAGTTACAAATACAATCAAGTTCTTTCAGTAGGGTCAGTACCCAATTCAGTCATTCATCTAACGTTGGGCGCCTGTTTTAATAGAGCTCTCTTAATTGGAAGCGTTCCTCGATCAGTCAGAAACTTGGAGTTGGGATTCCATTTCAATCAACCAATGGACACCCACATTTTACCAAAGCACTTGAAATCGATAAAGTTTGGATTCTGTTTTAATAGAGCTATTAAAGTGGGTACCATTCCTCAAGGCGTTAGAGAAGTAGAGTTTGGATTTTGTTTTAATCAACCCATAGAAAAAGGATCATTGCCTAATTCTATCACTAGTTTAAAGCTTGGCTGTTGTTTCGAACAACCCATCTACACCGGTATGATCCCCAACTCTGTTCGTTTTCTTTCAATTGGCGATCCCTGTGTAGGTTCAATGGGCAAATGCTTGATCTCCAAGAATAGCATTCCAGAATCTGTCACAAACTTGTGTTTGGGACAAATTCCAAAAAATCCATGGGAAAGAGGGATCATTCCTTCATCGGTAACCCATTTGGCCATCAAGTGTTATAACAAATCCATTGGCGAACCCTTTATTCCCAACAGTGTTACCAATATCGTTTGGTATGGCGATTCACCAATGAAAGGCATCATTCCTGACTCTGTCAAACATTTAGTTATCGATTGTTTTGGTTCAAAAATACTCAAAGGCACCATTCCCGAGTCTGTTGAATACTTGAAGCTTTGTGAAGGCTTTAATCAAACTATATCCAAAGGACTTTTACCTTCATCTTTGAATTACCTACACTTGAATGAATACTTTTCAAAGAGAATCGAAAAAGGTTCAATTCCTCAATCTGTCATCAAACTCTCTCTTGGAAACGCTAGTATTTGTAGAAGTAATACAATTCCAAAGTCTTTATTATCACTAAAACTCGGTAAAAAGTATTCCAGTGGTGAAAAACATATTAAAAAAAGATGGATTCCCCAATCGACTCAATCATTATCCATTCCTCCAACTCCAACCTATCCTACCTCCGTTTTCCTATCCTAAACAATTATTTATTTATTTATTTGAATTAATTAATTAATTAATTTTTGTTGTGTAAATATTCTTGTAAATAAAAAAAAACACTTTGTACATAGTATTTTATAAAAAAAATAACAACAAATCTATTCTAAGATTTATATATAGATATCTATATATCTTATCATTTAATAAATAATAGTCATTAGATTTATAAAATTATTAATTTTTAAATGTATTAATATTTGGAGCTGCAACTAAATGCTGAGAAGGCGAGCCAAGGGTATAACATGTTGGACCATCTTTTGAGAAACAATTTAATTCTTCTAAAAACTTTGGTTTATCAGAGGCAGAGACATTGTAGTCTACCGAGCCAATTTGTAGAATAGTTTTACCAGATTTATATATTTTAAGAGTCCCCAATCTTCCCTCTGGAAGTCCTTTTAATGTTCCTGGAAAATCGCCTGGATAAATCATTGGCACAAAAGAGTTGTCATCGAGTATTGGTTTTGGAGCTGATTCTGGATCAACTGGATTTGATGGTGTTGCACCAGCAGCAGCTGCTGGGGCTGCTGGGACACCGCCTGGTGGTTTGGCCATGCCCGGTGGGAGAGGCATGCCAGGTATAACCATACCGGGTGGTGGAAAAGGTACGTTGGTTGGCTTTGTTTTTATGGTTGGCAAGGAATTGGGTAATTGGATGAAAAATAATTTATCGTTGTTTAAAAATACATCTTCATGGTAGAATGGTCTGGTGTTGTGAACGTCTTTGTTGTTGTTACTGTTTGTCGATGTCTCTTGGAAAAGATCATAGTTGTGTGCATCTGACAACTCACCGTTTGAAATCTTTTCCTCGAGCTCTCTCTTTCTTCTCTCTAAATCTATTTTGGCGTCTTGTAACGAATATTCTTTTTCAATCTTTCTTGGATCAATCAATGGCAATTTAGTGGGATGAAATGGTTGCATTGGATCAATTTCCAAATCTTGAAATAATTGATTTAAAAACTCTGAGTTCTTTTTATCGTCTCTTTTACTTGATTCATCTGATTGTTGTTGTTGTTGGATAATAGTATTGTTAATATCTATATATGTATTGACTGTGTCTTGGTAAGAGCAAGGATGTATGTATGTATGATACACTTACATGAACTATTATCTGTTCTCGTATCGATCAACGGTGTCGATCCTTGACCACCAAGTGTTGGTGGGTTAAACTTTTTGGCTCTGGGGTTAACGTTTGGTCTAAAAGATTTTGCTTGACTGGGTTTAGGTTTATCGTTGACACCACCAATGGGTGCAATCATTGAGTCTTTAATTAAATCATTTATAGGACCATGTAAGAGTGAATCTATTTTATTTTCCCTGTAATGAATTGGTAAGTAAATGATTGACTACTGATTGTTGATGATAATGAGCAATCGATAGATGAAATAAAATACTCTAATCATACTCTTTCTTTCTTCTTTGAGGAATATTTGGTGTAAACTCTTTTTTTATTTTAGGACCTCCAATATTTGGTGAAGGACCACCACTACTACTCGAACCTAAACCACTGAGAGCATCACCAGGAGATCTCATAGATTTTAATCTAGCAACTGGTGGTTTTGCAACTGGTTTTGCATTTGGATTAGGAGGTGGTGCACTCATTATAATATTATTATTGCTATTATTATATCTATATAATCAATCCACGGTATCCTTTCAATATCGCAGAATCGGTAAATGCGAAATGAAAATGTAAGAAAATAGACAAAAAAAAAAAAAAAAAAAAAAAAAAAAAAAAAAAAAACAAAATTCACAAAAAATGAATTGAAATCGATTGTTTAGGAATGATTAAAGTTTGAAAATGACAAATAAAAAAAGAAATACATCAGGTCAAGACAACAACAAAGATGAGGAAGATAGCTCAATGAATATAGATAGTAATAGTAGTAATAGTGGTGGTAGTAGTAGCTCAGTTTTATCTTCTTTACCTTCAGAAGGAACTTTTACAAAATATATTAAAAAACCAGTAAATATGCATCACAAGATATATAATTTAGGCTAATAATAGGAGTACTAGTAGCAGTAGGTATATTAACGCTTTTATTTTTAGATTAGTGATCATATAATTCCTAAATATATACCATCTCATAATACAAATCCACCAAGTAAATATTTATTCATACAAATGATTACATTCTTTGACTATATTATACTAACACTACTGACGATAGATAATGAGTTTGTAAAAAATGAAGAAATAAATATATTGATTAGAAATCTCCATAAAAGTAATCCACTTAATAAAAAGAATAAAAGGTATATATCTATATATGATAGCTATCATTTCAGAGATGTCAGTCATACTAATATCATTCTCATGTCCTTCTTGTGGCATTTTCAAACATTTAGGAGTATTGATACAAATGATGAGGAAGACGATGATGTTAATGGATTTGAAGAAAACCAAAATCAAGATCAAATAAACAATAGTCAAGATAATAATAATCGTAGCAATAATAATAATAATAATAATAGTAGTAGTAGCGACAATGGCACTAGAGATTCATTACCCATTATCACACCACCAAATCCAGATAAAATCGTGTCACCCAATAATGGTAAAAAGAAACTAAGAAAAACAGCATCTAAACCAACAACCACTCTGTCGAAAAAGAAATAATTTTAAAAGCACATACATCTCAAACGCGCACACCGGTGGGAGATAGGAGAGATCAAGAGTATTTTTGTATAATAGTAAATAAACAACAAAAAAACCCCCAAAAAAAAAAAAAAGATATTATAATATAAACAACATTCATATTACGTCAATACCAAAAAATCAAGAAATTTCAAAAAAAAAAAAAAAA
>AJWJ01000076.1:0-63093 GCA_000277445.1 Polysphondylium violaceum | reverse complement strand
ATATGTATAAATTCATAAATAAGATTCTTTCTATTTGTACTTGTTCTGAATACTTTAAAATTACTATTAAAGTGATTTCTTAATTCATCTTCAATACTTATTGGCATGGATGCTGATAAGAATACCAAAGGTACAAGTGGAAAGATTTGTCTAACTTTAAATAGTTCAATTGAAAATAAAAAAAATAATGACCAACAAATTAAACTGATCTCGATACACAACCACCAGTTAAAATGATACAATCACTATATAACTGGCGGCATAAACGATACCAGTTTCAACACCTAGGATGGGGGTAATCTTGAGCGGTAAAGAGGAACTAATTTATTCTTGTTTCGATTTGGCACAGTGGTGGACCACTTTCAAGAGCAAGCAGAGATTTAATCACAATCACGAGATTGCATCACACTGATTGATAAATTTGGGAGACTTCAAGTCATCAAACTACACATGGCGGTGGGTAGAAGAAGTGACAAGAGGTAAATTCAATAAGACAAGTTTGTTGCTTTGATCAATTGCTCTGACTATAAACTTGTATAATCAACTATTAATATTTTTACTATTTTGCACATTATAGATATCACTTTGGCACTTTTGGTGTATCATTGTTGCTCGTTGACCATTTGATAAATATAATTATTTGAATGAGAAAGAGAACAATGAAAATTGTCTTGGTAGATATTGATATACATCTTTATGATCAATTAACTATATCATCGTTATTAATATTGTTGCTGTTTAATGAAATTGATATTAAATTGATGTACTAATTGTTGGTTGACTAACTACTATTATGACTCTCAAATTTTTCTCTTCCAAAAAACTACGATTAAATCTATCAGTAAAATGTTGTAAAATAACTTTGATAATATGATTTTGTTGATTATAGAAGTTGTTTTGTGTTGTTGTATTAAGCACTAGTGCTTTGGAATAGATTAATAACTGTGTTGGATTTTTTAATTGATAAGCACCAACCTACCATATAGACACCAAAAAAAGGATGCTAAAGCTTTGAGAGCAACAAAAGTGGTACAGAACAACACAGACTTTGTACACTTTATCTGTTTCTGTTCCACTTAGGGCACATGTTACGGAGTTATATATTTTTAACGAATTCATGCTCTTCTTTTTTTCTTCTTTATGTTTGATTGGCGATGATGAATGAGAGTTGTTGCATTAAAACCTCTATCTGTAAAAGTATTGCTATTTTCGTTGACCTGTGCTGACTAATGAGTTCCACATCAGCTTGAAAATGTCTACGATTACTTAAGAGTTGACTATATTATTACTTTTACTGACTTGCTAATTATCAACCTTTACAAACTATTATGCTATATTTTTGGTCCATTGTTATCATTCCTCATTGACATATATAGATTCTATTTTTCTTGTGTATAAATACTCTTTCATTTGTTATATATCAAAATCTGTAATTTGATATTAACAAATCAACTTGATAGTCTTGGTCGTAATATATTTTTATGTTGCACTTGTGGTTGAAAGTCTAACCCTATCACTAGAATCTCTTCCTTCCATTACACTAATACTAATATAGATAAAAAATGATGTATTGTTGTAAAGACACACACAGCTTATTACAAAACTATTATAAACTAATCAGTTGTCGTATTATTGATTCTTTATAAATTGGGTCTTTATCTGATTGCAGCTTTGATAACCGTTACTTGAATTACTTTACAACGATTCTATTTACTAGTGCTCGATAAGACATTTTTCTATCTATTCTTTAGAAATACAAACATTTTTTAATATGGTATTCCAGAGAATGGTAAAACGAACAGAGATATTATTTATATTGCTCTTATATTTGTTTGCTTACACTATAAATAATAATGTTTTAAATTTGGGTATTGGTGATCTACTTAATAGAGTCGATAAGTGTGTATGCTTGAAGGTTTCATAACCCTTCCTTGCCAATCATTGATCTTTGAAATTACTCATGCCGAATTTTTTTAAGAAAAAAAAAAAAAAAAAAAAACCCTTTAAGAGGAACTCTAATACACCCTCTTGCATAGCACCTTTGACGGGATGTCTCACAATACCTGTCAAGCCATCGACAATGCCAATAGTGAGGCCTTTGGCACCCAAATATAAACCATGCCCAATATGTTTGGCTTTGACTTTTTCATCAACATCACGTTTTCTAAGATAACTTTCATTAATAAGAAAACAGTTGGAATTAATTGCAATATATTTATTATTATTAAAATTGTAAATACTATTATTTTAATTAATTTAATAGGGATAACATGGATAGTTATAATACTGACCATGATCTTCTATAGATTTTGAACATCCAAAACAAAAATGATTACCACAAATACATCTTACATCATTACAACCATCGATCTTTTCAACCAAGGCAGTACAATGAGGACATATTTTTAAATTTAATCTAATCCAGTCACTGACAATACCATCACGTTTAATTAGATTATTAAAAAAGGATCTATCATGAATATTTCTTTTAAAGTTTTTGAGATACTTTTTTCTTTGTCTTTTGGTTAGAGTCTTTAAGTAATCTTGATTAATAAATGGATTGTTAACTCCATGATTATAATAATCCATATCATTTTTAACCATAATAGAACATTCTTGAATGGTTGTATTTACCTCTAACCATTCTTTACATGTTAACCCCTCATGCCACTATATAAATAGATTGATAGATAGATAAATAATTATACTATATTAATACAACTATAACAATAGCAACAAATATTTATAAATTCTATATAATATTTACTTCATTTCTACATCCTATACAAAATGAAAAGGCACAATCTAAATTTGGACAATCTATTCTGAGATCATGATCTTGGTTTACAGACATTATAATACCACAATCTGAATTTGGACAATATATACAATTTTTATCATTTCGAACCAAATTTTCAAATAATAATTCATCATAACGTTTAAACATCTCTGCTGATAATATATGTTTTACCTATTTATCATTATCATCATCATCATCATCATCAATATAATAATAATTAACAACACAATACAAAATTATATATAGTTTTACTCTATACTATTTATAATTACCTCTTCATAAGTTATAATTTTTTTACAAGTAATATGAGGACATTTTATATCTGGGAAACGAGATCTTATTTGTGCTTCATAATGACCTCTTAAACAATCAATACAAAATCTATGTTCACATTCATCGACAATATAAAACTGATCAATGGTAAGATCATCAAAACAAATACTACAAGAGTGTTTTTGTTTTTGATAACCTTTTTCAATTTCAGCTTGTTCATTTTTCATAAACTCTTTGAATAACTTTTCATTTTCATCTTGTTCTGCATGTTGTTGTTGTTGTTTTTGTTCTTGTTCTTGTTGATTATTTTCATTTAATTGATTTACTAAAATATAATTAATTGTTTGTTCTACATTGTTATTGTTCAATAGTAAATATTCCTTTGCTCTTAACTCTGATATATTATTAAATAAATCTATTATGTTGTTAATATTATTCTCCATTTTTATAAAAATGTGTAATAAAAGTTAAAACATTTTGCATCAGGGCTAAAAAAAAACTTTGCATTAGATTTTTTTTTTAAATTTCTTTTATTTTTTTGATTTTTTTCTCAAAAGAAATCTTTTTTCTTTTTTTTTCTCAGATAATATTAATTCTATATTTGTTCTATTTCATCCCCTCCCTTTCAATCTATTATCTTCTTTTCTTTTTTTTTCTTTTTTTAAAAAAAAACATAATTATGTATCGACCAACAACTAAAAGCACAAGAGCTTTAAAAAGAGATAAAAGACGTGTAAAACCAAAAAAGGAAGTAGTAGATTTAACTTTACCATGTTTAGCTAAAGATAGTAAGTATATTGATCATATATCCTATAGATACATATTAATATTTCAAATCTTTTTTTTTAGATTTAGAAAAATTTAAAAATATATTTATAGTTGATTTGATGTCATTTTCAAACAAAACATGTAGTAAATTTTTACATAATTTATTATTCAATTCAGTAAAGAATACAGATGAATGTATCGTGTTTATCATTTTAAAAGCTAAATTTGTACCAAAATGTAGAGAATGTGGTATTGGGGAAAAAAATAGTCCATTGTTTCTCAAAGATAGATTTATTAAAGAGGGTGGAGGTCGTTGTTTTTTAGAGTGTCCAAAAGAAGATAGTTCATTAAGATATAGAAAAGAATTGACAAAATATATTTATAATTGTAATCAAAACATGATCGTCGTCTCTGAAGATAAACAGTATGGATATACAATTATAGGTTCATCAGTACCAGATGAAGAAACTGATCATTATTTAGATCAATACTTTGACACTAGTAATATCATTTATGATTCTAAACAAATTATTAGTTCATCAAAAGAGTTTAGAGAGAAAACTTTAGAGAGAATAGAAAAAGAAACTATAGACAAAATTGAAAAATGGTTAAGAAAAAGAATTGAAAACGAACAAGATCGAGTAAATTTACCAAAGAAAAGAGGAGCATTTATTAAAACAATATCTCCATTTTGCAAGAAAAATGTTTGTTTTACAACTATATCATCAACACTTGCAATATTAAAAGATTCTGGTGATATTAAACTCTGTGAAACTTGTCAAACTGTCCAACCAAACTCTATTCAAGATGATAATCAGTTTTATTATATTTTTAAAAATTTATCTTCTCAAGAAGTGTCCCAATGTGATTGGTTAATGAATTATATCATCTCTGAATATAAGAAATTACCTGAAACAAATAGAGTACCAATTAAAATTTCAACTTTAAATTCTTCTTCCTTATCTGAAAAAATTGAAATATCATCAAATTGGATTATTGATACTTTAATTGATAGAAATATTATTAAATGTAATTTTGATTTTAAAAATAATAATAGTAGTAGTAGTAGTAGTAGTATTAGTGTATCAAAAAGAATTAATAATAATAGTAGTAGTATTGATTCAACAACTATGAAAAAGAATATAATAGATAAATATAAAAGTTTATCTATGTATGATCAAGATAAATTAAATGATTCTTTAATTGAATATTTATTTTAATAATTATAAATTGGTATTAAAGATTGCATAGATATTGGTCTACGACATAGTGGACATTCAGCCTAAATGTTAAATTTTAAATTATCTCGTGTTAATAAAATAAATAAATAAATCAAATAATAACTATACAATTGTTTACCTTATTATTACACCATTCAGTTAAACAATACCAACTAATTTTCAGTTAAAATGGTTGTTAATATTAATTAAATGAATTAAAATAAAATAAAATAATACGTACCAAAACAAATGACCACAAATAGTAGAGGTTGTATGTTTTCTTGGTTCTAAACATAATGTACATTTACCAGTTTCAGATTCCTCTTCTTCAACATTGTCTCCATTTTGGTCATCATCACCACTAAAGTAGAATATGGCATTAATATAAATGATACGATTACTATTGATTCAATAACATATTTACTTTTCAATTATATTCATAAAGGGAGTTGATTTTAAAAAGAAAGAATTTTCTTTTAAATAAAGAAAAGTAGAGAGTACCAATTGAACAACAATTAAAACACCCAATATATGATATTTTTGTCTCTTTGAATCAACCTTTCTATTAAATATATATCTTATATTTGATAATCTCTTTGAAAATTCAAAATAAGAGCCATGAAAGTAAAAGAATGCCAAATGTAATCTCTCTAATTTTGGAAATATTTCTTTTAATATATACATCTTTGGATATTTTTGATATAATTTTGGTGAAAACTTTTTTATAAAATATGGTCCTAATAATTGAAAAAAGTATAAATTGATCCTATTCTATAATAACTTTGGTTAGATATGATATATATTTATATGTATGTAAAGATATCTATCCTTACCATCACCCTATTAAAGAGATAGATGGAGTGGGCGAATATAGTTTTAAAGTATATATGATGTATGTGAAAATATTTTAAATGAAATGATGATAAATACATAAAGATTTGGTATTGAAAATGATCTATCTTTAATTTTTCTAAGATTACAATATTCTTCACCTAAAGTTTGAGAGCCAATCATTGTTGTTAAAATAAAATACAATGTATTTGCTAAAAGTTTAGATTCATTTTGTTTATTCATTATAAATCTAGGACCTGTTATTCTAGTCAATATTTCAAAGCATTGATCCTCAAATAGCTTTTTATAAAATTCATCTTTTTGTGCTGATCTAACTATATCTGGTTGATCTGCATATGAGGGATATAATGATGCATTGCCTCTATCTTGAGATGTCATTTGTAAATAGTTATTGTTATTATTATTTGTATTATTATTTATATTGTGATTATTGGCATTGTTGTTATTGTTAATCAATGATTCACCTCTGCTTTGTGGTTGACGATTGACGATATTATGTGAAGGATGGTGCAAGTTGTTGTTATTTGTATTCATCTTGTGCACTTAATATATATTTACAAATAAATTGCGAAAATTTAAAAAAAATTAAAATATTTTTTTTTTTTTTTTTGAAAAAGATAAATAATTTGAATTAAAATGCATCTGGATTTTCGACTCTTGATAAGTTGTAAACAAAAAATATTAAAGCAAAAAAAAAATAACAAAACGAGCTTTTAAAGTCCTTTTTTTAATTGTTAATAATAAATATATATAAACTTAATTATAAATATTTATTTATAAAATTTATAGAGTCAATCATTGATAAACAAGCTATTGATGGATATTGTAATGATTCCCTTTGAATAATATTATTTGAAGAAACTAAAATAACATGTCTATAATTTTGAATTAAAACTTTTGAAATACGCAAGGCA
The DNA here is from genome assembly GCA_000277445.1 of Polysphondylium violaceum. Lineage (NCBI taxonomy): Eukaryota > Evosea > Eumycetozoa > Dictyosteliales > Dictyosteliaceae > Polysphondylium > Polysphondylium violaceum. The sequence continues at coordinate 56,266 of AJWJ01000076.1, read as the reverse complement.
ATCAAAAGAAATTCGCTAGACTCTAATGGAGGCGGATTAAATGGTTGAGGAAATATTATTTGATTAAAATGTTTTTGAATAGTTGCTAATTTTCTTTTCATATCAATATTTTTATCATTGTTATTATTTATATTATTTATATTATTGTTATTTAAATCTTCTATAAAGTTTTGAGATAACATAATTATCCATTCTTTTCCATTATTATTATTATTATATACATTTCCATTACTAAAAGATCTTTGTTTTAATAATAGATTAATCATTTTAATAAATAAACTATATTCACTTTCAATAATTGTGTTATTATCCAATAAAAACACTGCTTGATTATTATCAAAAAGAATTTTTGGTGAAATAGGTATTGTGGTTGCAGTTGTTGTTATAATTTGATTAAATGATTTGGGATATTGTTTGGTTGTGGTAATTATATTTTGGATATAAACTAAATCATTGTCTTGAATAAATATAGTATTTTGATTGTTTTTGAATTTCTGCAAATTTTTAATGTTGTATAATTTTGAAATAAAATTTGGATCAACTATAAACATATCTATATTTAAATCACCTGTACTACTATTATTGCTATTATTATTATTATTATTTTTATTGTTATCTGATAAATCTAGATCCATACTTGTTGTTTCTGTTGATGTATTTTGAATAATTTCAAAATCAATTATATTTGAACCAATAATTTGTAATGCTTTTTTAACTTTAATGATATTTAAATTATTGTCATAGCCAATGATACAAATATTTTTATCTAAAAATGAATTATTTTGCTGTTGATCAAACTCTTGCTGTTGTTGTTGTTGTAATTCTTGTTGATTGGTGTTATTATTACCAACTTGATCTTTTTTAAAAATAAAAGCAATTAAATCTAAATTTAATATAGTTGTTTGATATGGAAATATATAGATTATTGAATCATCAAAAGAAAAAGAACCAACCAATTGTTTACTCTTTAATTTTAAAATTAAATTATAAAATGAAGAATGATTTTCAAACTCTGGGGAAATTAATAAAACTTGTTGATCAAAATGTTTAAATAATGTTTGATTTAATGAAAAAGATAGGATTTGTAATGGTTTCTGAATCTCTTTTTGAACTTTAATTGGTAATTCTTTAAAGTTAATTTCATTAAAGTGAATTGATGTTAATTTAAATAAACTATTATTACTATTTTGTTGTTGTTGATTTAATTTAAAAATATTTGATAAACTAATAAAATGATCTTGAAAATATATCTTTCCTGTCCAAATTGGTTTTTGTTGTTGTTGTGAAATTGGCATTGATGATGATGATGAGGATGATAAAGATATAGGTGGTGAAAGAGCTAAAGGTGGTGAATGTACTGTAAATTGTTCTGATATTGATAGGTTTTGTTGAGGTTGAGTTTGTTGTTGTTGATTGTGGGTATGATTATGATTATGATTATTATTCTGATGGTGATTGTTATTATGATTATGATTATGATGATTATGATTATTATTATGATTATGATTACTATTTATATTATTATTACTCTTTACTGATGATTTCATTGGTAAAGTTGACTTATTATTATTACTACTATTGTTATAATTATTTGATTTATAATTTAAAAAGCTATTATTATCTTTTTTCATTGTAGAATTTGTAGATATAGAACTTGAAAAATCCCAAGAGATTGGATTACTTGGTATAGATTTACTAGTGGAAGGAATCATATCCAAAATTGACTCTTCTTCTTTTCTATGTTTAAATTGGGTTGCTGCAGATGATTTTTTAATATCTTTACTTGATCTATTAACTGGTATCACATTTGGTACTAATAATCCGGTTTTAGTTTTAGTTAAATCTGTTTTATTATAATTACTACTATTATTACTAATATTACTATTATTTAAACTATTCTCTTTATCTCTATTGATACTGTTACTATTGTTATCATTCATAATACTATTATTACTTTTGTTTAAAGAGTTTGATGAACTTTTTAATGATGATTGAATGGGTGATTTCTTTAATACCATTGGTTGAATTTCTTTTTTATCTAATATTGATATTGATGATGACGATGTGTTGTTGTTTGTTTGTATAATTTGACCATCTTCATCAATGTCATCAGATTCATATTTACAATGATCACATATCCAATCCCCTTTGGGAACTGATGTTATTGGAACTTTTAAACAATACATATGAAATCCTCTTGAACATCCCTCTTTGTCACATAATAATATTTTATCTTCATCTTTACCTGTATTACATTTACTACAAACTAAATCGTCTAAATATTCTTCCTCTTCATCACTACTATTATATGAATAATCTGAATCATTACTATTACTATCACTATCAGAGTTATTATTATGATTACTATTATTTTTATTGTTACTATCATCACTAGATTCATTTTCATTGCTATTTGTTACTATTGACTTTATCTTTCTTTTTCTTCTTTTTCTTGCACGACTATTTACAATATCTCTTCTCAAGTTCTTTTTTGTTGTTGTTGATGATGATCTTGATCTTTTTCTCCTAGAGTTTAATTGATCATCGTCATCATCACTACTATTATCTTGATTGTCTTCAACACCATTTTCGCTATCACTCTCACTATTGTTCTCTCTCTTTTTTATTGACTGACGATTTCTACGACGACGGTTCCCTTTCTTTTGTTTTGTATCTTTTTCATCTTGATCCTCCTCTTCATCTTGATCTTGCCTTTCGTTATTGTCGTCATTGTCATCATCGTCGTCATCGTCGTCATCATCATCATCATCATCGCCATCATCTAGACTATTATGTTTTACTTTATTTTTACGACGATTTCTATGACGACGATTACTCTTAAAACTTTCATTATTTTCAATCTTTTCACCATTTGTATTAACATTATCTTTATCACCGTTACTATCGTCATCTTCATCATCATTTATAATATTCCTTCTATTTCTTTTATGTTTTCTATGATTGTTTACAATTTCATCATCGTCAGATGTTTCAGATAGTTTTTCATCATTATTTGAACCATCAACACTGTTATCAGCACTACTATCATCACTATCATCACTATCGTCACTATCATCACTACTACTGCTACTACTACTTTCATTATTACTACTATCTTTCGTTGAACCTCTTCCACCTCTCTTTAGATTTCTATTTAAACTATTATTTGTGCATCTTTCACAAAACCAATCCATTCGAGGTAATTTGGTCAATGGTATTGTTAAGCATGACAAATGATAACAATGATTACAAATCGTGCATCGAACCATTTTATCCCCTTGGCGGGAATTGCACTTTTTACATTTCTTTTTTAAAAAAAAATATTTTCCTTAAAATTAGTAATCTAAATTATATGTCATCATCATTATCATCATCGTCATCTTATGTCTCTAAATATCTACCTTCATTTTAGAAGTAATTAAAAAAAAAAAACAACAATAGGTATTTGATTGAGATTGATTTTGAAAAGAAAATGAAAATGAAAAAAAAAATAGAAAAAGACCAAACTTGTTTCCACATTTTGCAAAAAAAAAATAAAAAATTAAAAAAAAATATTAAAAATTAAAAAAAATAGAATAAAAATAGTATTTATAGATTTTTTGGTGTGATAAGAAATAAATAAATTTGATAGACTATAATAATAATAATAATAATAATAATAAGAATAATAATACATTATGGCTCTATATTTTATTTCTATTCTTTAGATTTACAAAATTCTGATAAAAAAGTTTCAAACTCCGTGTATTGTTTTCTAGAAAGTTGAGTCTCTTGATCGAGTAAATTTGAAACTGTTGATGCTATCATTTCAAGTTGATTAAATATATTTTTATCACTTTCTAATTGACCATGACTATTATCATTACTATTATTTTGTTGTTGTTTATAATTTGTCATAAAAGTTTTCATTTCATAGAGAATTAATAATAAAGACTTTTTCATCCATAATTCTAATTCCTTTAGTTTAATAGTGGTTTCACCATTATCATCACTATCATTATCTTTATATTTTATATTTTCAATATATTTTATATGTACATTTTCAAAATCTTTTTTCAATCTATTCAAAAACACCGTATTAATAACAAACAAACAAATATGATATATTCTTCTGTTATCATACAAACTTTTCTTGATAATTTAAAAGCTTATCCCGATAGTATGTTTCTATTTGAATCAATGTCTTTTTTTCAATCTCTCCCATTTATTTATTTGTATATGTAAAATGTATGTTGGGGTGCAGAAATGAAAAAAAAAATTGAAAAAAAAAATTGAAAAAATCAAAAAGATTCTTTGAATAAATTTGTATATCAATATATATATTCATAAAATCATCTATATATTATATTTGAGCGACAAACGAAAGAAGGAACAACAATTATGATCATTGTTTAAAAAGTGTCTATTTTTTTTTTTTAAAAAAAAAGCATCTCACTAATACCTCCTATTTTTTTATATGATTCAAATGTAAAACTATTGCTCTAAACAATACAACTAATAAAATAATACAACACTATTATTATGTCCATTATTATCTGATGAGAAAATAAAATATGAAAAATTATAAAAAAATTTATAAAAATTTTTTTAAAAAAAAACTCGTTCGTTTTTTTTTATCACTTTTTTTTAATTATATAGCACTGGACAAATAAGATATGTTAAAATATCAAGGATCAACACATTTTAGACAAAGAGTGATATGTTCAACTCTAAGCGGTAGACCAATTAGAATTACAAATATTAGAGATCAAGATGAAAAGCCAGGTCTTAGAGATTATGAAGCATCATTTCTTCGTTTGATTGATAAAATTACAAATGGTACAAAGATTGATATCAATGTAACAGGTACTACCCTAACATTTGTTCCTGGTATTATTATTGGTGGTAAAAATATATCACATGAATGTGGTACAACTCGAGGCATTAGCTATTTTGTTGAAGCTCTCATTTGTTTAGGTCCTTTCGCAAAAGTACCTTTGGATGTAACTTTAAATGGTATAACAAATAATGATATTGATTTAACTGTATGTATAGTTACTACTATTATAATTATAATTATAATTAATTATAATCACCTTAAAAACATATATATTAACACAACCACATATATGTATATAAATATTAGATTGATACCATTAGAACAACAACATTACCAGTAATTAGAAAGTTTGGATTAGAAGAAGGATTAAATATAAAGATTATTAAACGTGGAGCACCACCCAATGGAGGAGGATCAGTTAATTTTAAATGTCCAATTGTACCAAGTTTAAAAGCCATTCAATTGGTTGATGAAGGAAAGATTAGAAGAATTCGTGGTATTGCATATGCCACTCGTGTTTCACCACAATTCCCAAATAGAGTATTGGATAAAGCCAAGGGAGTTTTATTAGAATTTACACCAGATGTTTATATTTCAAGTGATCATTATAGAGGCAATGAATCTGGTCTTTCACCAGGTTATGGATTGACATTGGTAGCTGAAACCACTACAGGTTGTTGTTTATCAGCAGAATGTATGGGCGGTAGTGGTGAAAAGAATGAAACACCAGAGGAATTGGGTGAGAGAGCAGCCATCTCTTTGATGGAAGAGATTTATAATGGTGGTTGTATAGATAGTCATAATCAAAGTTTAGCTCTATTATTTATGGTACTTTGTCCAGAAGATATTTCAAAGATTAGATTGGGTAAAATTACTCCCTACACTATTGAATATATTAGAAATCTTTTTGATTTCTTTGGTGTAACTTTTAAAATTGAACCTGATCAAGATTCTAAAACTGTTGTTTTCACTTGTTTAGGTATTGGATTTAAAAATATGGCAAGAACTACTTTTTAAATTTAATAAATTAATCATCATCATCATCATCATCATCATCATTATTACGAAAATATATTGTATTTGTATTTTGTATATTTATTGAATTTAAATTAATTTGATTTCTTTTCATCTTCATCTACTTCTTCAATTTTTGGTTTATCATCGTTATCAACAACACTATTTTCATCTTTAACATTACCAACGATTGGATATCTTTCACTAAAGAATTGAATCCAATTGTTGAGAGTATCTTGTTGATCGGCACTAAGTTGTTTAATTGATTCTTCAGACCATGGTTGATTGATATCTGCTTGTTCAAATGAACTCTTTGCAAGACAAACAGTTGCATCATTACCAGAGAATAAATGATAACTACCACCGGCACCATAAGTTGAACTCTTTGCAGAAACATCATAAATCTTATTTTTGATTGCTATAAATATTGGTTCACCTGTTGTATTACCATCATATTTTTTAATTTCACTTAATGAATAGTCTCTCTTTTCATAAGTTGGTTTTTTGGGTCTAACTGGTGGGACTACAATCTCTTTGGGTGTTAAAATCACTCGAAGTAAATAGATAATAATAAATATTAAAATGGCCCATGTCACTTCTTCTGGAATAAAGTCAAGCATCTTTGTTTTAAATATTATATATAATATATCTATATATATATATTATTGTTAATTTAAATATATAATTTAGAGTTGACTGAGAATTCACAAATGTAAATGAAAATAATTAAAGAAAAAAAAAAAAAAAAAAAAAAAGTAAAAAAAATCTGTCGAGATCTACACTAACATTATGTATACAGGGAAATAAGGGAACTGTGTTGTGCGATAATATTAAAATAATAGTGATTATTAATAGTTAACATATCTATAGGAGTAAGAGTTTATTACTCATGTCAGGTGCCCCACAATTGTCTTTATTATTTTTTTTTTTAAACTAAAGACCTATGACAATGGTTATTCACAAAGGATATATAAACTATACGATATCATACGATTAAATAAATAAAAAGATGAGGGTTGAATGATTTATTATTATTATTCGTTCTTATTACTATTATTGTTGTTTGATGAAATATAAGGTTCAAAATTTAAAATCTTTCTAAATTCATTTAAATCTGTTTCCCAATAATCTTCATACTTTATATTCATTAAAGGTTTACAATTTCTACCGCATCTAATAGCCCATGGAATCATATCGTTGATCAATTCCTTTTTATCTTGCCATGAAACACTGAGTGGACCAACAAAGGAACTCAATGCAGTACTTGGTAAACCTGTTTGAATCATTTCCAACCATTTCACTGCAATCTCACCATGTACACTGATATCAATTCCTGATAAAACATGCCAAAAATCATGTACTTCCCTATATCTCTGCATAACATAGGCATCTTCATCGTCTTCAATCATTCTAACTTGTGTTCTTTCGTCGGGTGAGAATCCATGTCCCTTCATCCATTTATAATAGGCACCTCCAAATGTTGTCTCTGGTAGTAAATGTAAATTTGCAGGATAAGTTGATTCCAATATTCTTGGTCTTGTCAATAGTATCTCTCTACCAATTGGATCTGATTTCATGTTTTCTTTTATTTTCTTTATCGCACATCCCCCTGTAACTTCACCCAATGTTGCAACCATATCACCTCTGGCTGGATTATGAAATGCAACTATTGCACTACCAAATGTTAACAATACTTTTTGAAATAAATTGTTTTGTATTTTATTTTTATTTGTTGTTGTGGTTGTTGTATATCCTTTTTTATTTATTATTTGTTGTTGATCATTTTTATGCAATATTGTTGTTGTTGTTGTTGTTGAATTTATATTATATAATTTAGGATGTCTATAGACAGAGTATTCTTTTATTATCTTTAAATTATTTATTTTAAACATGTTTTATGTGTTGGTGGTAATAAAGAATAGAATAATGAAAAATGAAAAAATAAAAAAAAAACAATAAAAAAAAAATCAACTAAGCTCATCATCACACGATTTTGAATCTGAAATTTCATGTGGACAAATACAAAAACACAAATTAGGGCAATAGTGGTACTTAGGTATCTTAAAGAAAGATAAAACCTCACACAATAAAAGATGAGGCAATGATATAGTAGTAGCAAGTTTTGATTTGATTAATTTATTTACATCACAACAACAAAGCCAACATTTACTACTACTAATTAATAAATGTATATATATAGATAAAAATAAAACATTACATCATATTCATTCATTCATTCATTAACATTGACAAGAATTTGAATTACTTTGAGTTTGAGACATATCAGATAAAGTACTACTACCTTCACTCTTTTGAATACCTAAACTTTCCAAATCAGTTTCGCCACTATCAATCTTTGAAACAATAGAACGAGCACATTTATAAAAGATCTCTTCGATATTATCACCACTTAGGGCACTTGTTTCTAAAAATAATAAATCATTTTCTTGAGCGATTCTCGAGGCCTCTAGAAAAGTTACTTCTCTCTCTTGAGTTAAATCTGATTTATTTCCTACCAATATAATTGTTACGTCTTTACATGCCAATGCTCTTGCATCACTTAACCAATTGGTAATGTGATTATATGATTCTCTACTTGCTACATCATAGACCAACACAACACCTGCGGATCCTCTATAATAACTTCTTGTCACTGATCTAAATCTCTCTTGTCCTGCCGTATCCCAAATTTGTAATTTAACAGATTTACCACCAACATCTATCACCTTTGATGCAAAATCAACACCAATAGTATGATTTGATTGTGTTTTAACTTTTAGTTTAAACGAGTATTAATATATATATATATATATATGTGTGTGTTTTATATATATAAAATGATAATGATTATACTATACATTTATTATCTGTAAATCTATATAAAAGACATGATTTCCCTACGTTTGGGTCACCTATGATTAAAAATTTAAATAAATATAATGTCTTTCCTTTAGTCATAGTGTTTTTATATAATCGGGCGTTTGTTGTTTGTTTTTGTAAATAAACGCGTGTTTATTAATACTATCTACTTGTAAAACGAAAGAATAGGATGATAGTAGTATTATACTTTTTTATCAACGAAGGGTTATTAATCTAAATAGATTGTTTCAGACAAACTATTCTTTTTTTTCTCCTCAAAGGACTTTTAGATTTATAAAAATCAGTTACTTTTTTTTTTTTTTTTTTTTTAATTTTTGTTTTTTCATTTGTGGTTGGAGTTTTCTGAAATCTACTTCTATTTTGTAGATCAAATTTAATTTTTTTTCATATTTCTATTTGTACTACAAATAATGACAACAACAACAACAACAACATCAACAACAACAATATTAGGAACAGAGTTTATTGCAAGAACAATAGCAAACAATATTAATTCTATATCCAAAGTATTTGGTATTGTGGGTGTCCCAATTACACCAATTGCATATGCATTACAAAAAGAGGGTATTGAATTTTATGGATTTAGAAATGAACAAAGTTGTAGCTATGCATCAAGTGTGGCTGGATACTTGAGTGCTAAACCATCTATTTGTATGACTGTCAGTGGTCCTGGTATGGTTCATGCTCTGGCTGGTGTTTTGAATGCAATGTCAAATGGTTGGCCAATGATTTTACTTTCTTCTTCCATTAGTACCAATGATATTGGTAAAGGTGCTTTTCAAGAGGCAGAGCAATTAAAACTATCCACTTGTTATTGTAAGAAATCATTCAATGTCATTGATATCAATCAATTTCCAGATATTTTAAAAGAAGCCATTGAAACATCTGTCCATGGTAGACCAGGTCCCGTTTATATTCAATTGCCAACCAACGTAATTCATTCAAAATCTGTTGAAATTCCAACACCAATGCCAATGGCAAATATTAGTGTTGCCAAAGAACCAATTGAACAACCATTGATTGATTCCACCATTCAACTTTTAAAATCTAGTAAAAAACCATTGATCATTGGTGGAAAAGGAGCATCATTGGCTAGATGTGAAGATCAACTTGGCCAATTTGTCAGTCAATCTAAAATTCCATTCCTACCCTCACCAATGGGTAAAGGATTGATTGCCGATGATAGTGAGTATGTAGTTAGTGCTGCAAGATCATTTGCACTTAAAAATGCCGATACTATACTCGTTTTGGGTGCCAGAATGAATTGGATGTTTAATTTTGGTTCAAGTCCAACATTTTCATCAAATGTTAAATTTATAATCATCGATATCGATGCCAATGAATCAAAATCAAATGTAAACATTGTACCAACCATTGGTATTCAAAATGATATAAATCAATTTTTATTACAATTAAATCAATCTTGGTCAAATCATAATAATAATAATAATAATAACAATGGCTATCAAGAATGGTGGAGTCAACTAAAACCAGAAATTGAATCAAAATCCAAATTATTATTACAATTATTAAAACAACCACAAATCAATACAACCGATTATCTTACCTATCATCAAGTCTATAACCAATTGGTTTGTTCAAAACTCTTTGATGCCGAACAAACAATATTTGTCAATGAAGGTGCCAACACTATGGACATTGGTAGATTGTGTATCACTCACAATAGACCACGTTGTAGATTAGATGCAGGTACATTGGGTACAATGGGTGTTGGTGTTGGCTACGCTATTGCAGCAGCGATTGTTTGTCCGCAACAAAAAGTAGTGTGTGTTCAAGGTGACAGTGCATTTGGTTTCAGTGCAATGGAAGTTGAAGTTGCCAAACGTTATCATTTACCCATTGTATTTATAGTATTAAACAACAATGGTATCTATGAAGGATTAGAATCAATGGAAGATCCAAAATATCACGAGTCTACTCGATCAGCAGCCCTATCTCTACCTCCAACATCTTTATCATTTGATACCCACTATGAAAAGATTATTGAAGCCTTTGGTTGTCCTGGTTTTTATTTAGATAATCTTGTCGATATCGATCGTATCTGTCAACAAATCACTAGTAATCAAGTTGAATTACCATGTCTTTTAAATATTAAAATTAAACCAACTGGCTCTAAACCAAAAATTGTTCATTAATGTTTTATTTCTATCAAATAAAGAATATGTTTTATTTGTTGTATCAATTATTCCTATTTATATAAGAATAGCTGTAAAAATATCTTGGATTGCAAAGAGATGTTTTTTTTTGAAAATTATTTTTTATTTATTTTTGTTTATTTTTTTTTTTATTTTCTCCCCCCACTTCTTCAAAAACTATATTAAATTTTTGTGTTTATATATCATTTCTATTTCGACTATTTATTTAATACCCCTCAATATACATATATATACAGATAATCATGTTTTTATTTGGTAAAACTAAAACTCCAAAAGAAGTTCTTAGAGAAAATCAAAGATCTCTTAATAAATCAATGAGAGAAATAGATCGTGAAAGAGTTAATTTACAAAATCAAGAAAAAAAGATTATTATAGATATAAAGAAAATGGCTAAACAAGGTCAAATGGTATATAGACAATAGTATTAATAATAATAATAATAAATGATGATGATGATAATAATGAAAAATGAATGATAATTATTAATACCAATTTCAATATTAAAACTTTCTAGAACTCTGCAAAAATTATGGCAAAAGATTTAGTTAGAACTAGATATCATATTCAAAAGTTTTATGAAATGAAAACTCAGTTACAAGCTGTTAGTTTAAGAATTCAAGTATTTATCTTTTTTATTACAATTACTATTATTTATCTATCTATCTATCTATCTATCATCTCAAAAGATATTGACAAAAAAAACATTATATAGACATTACAATCTACTCAAGCTATGGCTGAAGCTATGAAGGGAGTAACCAAAGCAATGGTTGTGATGAATAGACAAATGAATCTTCCACAATTTACAAAGATTATGATGGAGTTTGAACAACAATCAGATAAAATGGATATGAAAGAAGAGATGATGAACGATACTATGGATTCTGTCATGGAACAAGATGGTGAAGAAGAACAAACTGAAGAAATTTTAAATCAAGTTTTAGATGAAATTGGTATTGATTTAGCTGCTCAAGTACGTAATTATGATTATGAAATATTTTTTACAACAAATCATTATTATTATTATTATTATTATTATTATTATTATTTACTAATACCACCCATTGCTTTCTATAGCTCGTAGATGCACCAACCACAACAGCCACATCAGTTGCATCAAAACATCAAGTCAATGGATAAATATATCTATATCTCTATCAAAACATCTGTCATCATATGTTGTTTATTAATAAATTTGTAAAATTCTTTTAAAAATCTGTCTCTAAAGAGTAATGTCTTTTAAATTATATTTAAATTGTAATGACTCAATTTATCATAATCTTTACGGCAAATGTGGCCTTAATGAATCACACCACACCCAAAATATATGTTTGCTAAATTTTTTTTTTTAAAAAAATTAAATTTAATTTTTTTTTAATTTTTGCATTCCAAAGGGTTATTTATTATTTTTGCATCAACTTCATCACTATAGATAGAAAAATTACATTAATATAAATACAATCAGATACAAAACAACAAACAATATAAATATAGAAAACAAACTTATCTTCACACACTTACATATCTCTGCACACATATAAATACACACGCATAGCTCAAGTTTTAAATTATTATATTCATTTTTTTTTTTTCTCGTTAAAATAAAATGAAAGAAGAAATAATGACAACAAATCCACCACAATCAACAATAAATAGTCATGTTTCATTTGATTTAAAAGATTTTGAACAAACAGCTTATGGGATTTATAAAAAGAGTGAATATTTCAAAAGTAAAAATAGATCAACAAACAAAGAGATCTTGGAAACATATCGTACAAAGACCAATTATCTTATACCACCAAAATATAAAGATGATGTTGAAGAATCTGATCGTAAAATGTTTCAGGATACAATGAAATGTTTAGATTGGTCTGTTGCTGTTGGTGATTTAGGTGGCGTTAAAAAAGCAATTAAACAATTTAGACATTTACTATTATATCTTGGTTATCCATTTCTAAAAGAGGATTATCATCACTTGATTGACGTCTTTTTCTCTTTATTTTATCAATATAGACAAGATACTCCAATCACCTCTTTTTTAACTTTATTATTATTGTATGTTATTATTGTATATTTTATTATATTTATTATATTTATATTTATATTTATATTCATTCATTAATTAATTAATTAAAACCAAATTAGGAGGGGTAAAAAGGTAATAGAATTATCAATTGAATGGAGACCATTGTATGAAGTATTTTCAACATTAAATGCAATTGATCCATATCAAAGACCAGTGTCTGTAATGGGTCTTGATAATTCCAAGTTTGTCAAAATATTGAATTTATTGATCATCAATTCAAAACCATTTTTCAATGCAAAATCAGAATCAGAGATTAGACAGCAAGCACAACTCTACTTTGTACCGCATTCAAATCATGTATTTTTTGGTGTTCATATCCTCTCTTACTTTTTACCAACTCACCATATGATCAATGAAACAGAGTTACCCAAATGGCTTGAAGAACACATTAAAAATACTTGGACATGGATTGAATTCACAAGAGAATGGGATGAAAGATGGATTTCTCTTTTCTCTAGAATTATAAAACACTCTCCATTGATTGATTTTAATCCATTGTTACCATTGTTGTACTCTAATATCGTTAGAATATTTGATCTTGCCGTTGCATCTTCAAGCATGGAATATTTGAAACCTGCCAAACAAAAGATACCAGAATCATTTTCAATGAATAACAATGAACCAAAGTATGAATACACTTGTATTGGTAAAGCACTTGCTTATCTATTACCAAAACATGATAAAAACGATATCAATCTCGTTTACTTTAAAAACTTTATGACAAAATTCTCTGTATATTTTCATCCAAGCAATCAAGGGAGTTGGTCTGAAGAATTAATTGAGTTTGTTGCTTCAATTTTATTTCATACTTTAAAAAGAAATTTACTTAGTAAGTATTATATATATTATTATTAATTATATAATTATTAATTCTCTTAATTATTATTATTAATATTAATATTAATATTATTATTATTATTATTATTATTATTATTATTATTAGAACCATTTGACCAAGATATTTTATTAGATATTGTCGAAACAGTTTTTCCATCTTTAATTAATATTTTATATTCAAAGAAAAAACATAATATTTTAAGTATTTGTAAAATGATTAAAGAACTTGCATGTAAGTAATTATAAATTTAATATTATTATTATTATTTAAAATTAATTCAATTTTATTATAATATATAGATGTTTTACCAAATTTTGTTTTCTCTAAAATTATAGACAAGTTTTATAATGCAATTGATAAGGAAGAGATTAATAGACTTATTAGTGGTATTGAGGTAATATCTACTTGTTTACATCCAATGATTACTCATAAGGATTTCCCTGAAGGTAAAACTCATGTCTATAATTTTATGGAATTAAATATTAAATCAATTGATCCAATTTATCCAAACAAAGCTTCTGCTGCTTTTAAATTTTTTAATAGTAATGTATTTTTATAAATTATATTAAATTATATCGTATATATTAATATCTGGATAATTAATTATTTTAGGATTATTTTCATGTGTAATTTTAAATAATGAAAATAATTATAAATTAACAAGTGATGATGAATTTTTAGTTTCTACTACAATGTCAACTGCATCTTTTCTTGATTGGTCTTTATTATTTGTTGATAAAGTTTTAGATTTTGTAAGTTATTATATATAATAGATATACATTAATATTAATACTTAATATAATATTTTAATAAAGATATTACAAGCATCAACTAAAAATGAATTGTCTGGTAAAAAAAGAGAAATGCCACCAGGAGTATTCCTTCGTGAGACATTGGAAACATTCTTTTGCCAAACTTCAGATGAAATTTATGATGCCATTTTAAAGAGATTATTGGAATTTTTCACTAAAACATTTGAACCAGATTACTATAAACAATTTGGTGAATTTCTAAAAGCATCTACATTTAGAAATCCAGTGAAATCAATTTCAACCATTTTACCAATGTTGATTGGCAAAATATTGTATAAACACGATCACAAGTATCATATTCGTGATTTAAATGAACAAGAGTACAAATGGTATATATCTTTGATTGGCTATTTATTATACAAGGGCAACAGTGGTTTGATTGAGTTCCAAGATACTCTAATTGAAATATTCAATGTCTTATTATCATCCAATAACAAAGTTATCATCAAGGAGACTTCAAAAGTAATTAGAAAACTTATCTTTTCTCTTTCAAGATATTATCCAAATAATAATAGATCTGTACCATTGGATATTTTTAATTTACAAGAAAATCATATTGAATTTTGGGGTACAACTGATAAAGAATATGTTAAAAATATTGAATGGTTCCAACCTGTATGTATAATGAATTATTATTATTATTATTATTATTATTATTATTATTATTATTATTATTATTATTATTATTATTATTATTATTATTATTATTATTATTATTGTTATTTTTATTATTATTATTATTAATATTATATATATAAATATTAATCTTTTTTATTTATTTTATATTCTAGGGAGAAAAAGAAATTGAATTTACTAGAATTTTAATTGATAAGTATTTAAATCAAAGATGTATTCAATTTAAACAATACATTGAAACATTGAAACCAGATGAAAAGAATAACAATTTTGATCGTATGAAGATTTTAAATGAATTAAAGATCATTCACAATATCATTAGATCAAGTACATTTATTTTACAAGATTCAAGTGCAGTCACTGAAACTCATCCAACCAGTACATCATTTAGATATCAATTAAAATATTTACATCCAGAACATGGTCAAATATTTATTCAAAGCTTTAATCATTTAAAGGAATCTATTTTCTATACAATTCATTCCTTATTAAGCTTTATTGAATCAAACAAGAATGAAGAAGTTTCAATTCTCAAACAAATTTCAAAACTGTACAATGTACTATTCTTTGGTAAATCTGATATTATGCCAAAAACCTCTACTTCTTTATTTGATAAATGGAAAAATCATAAACAATTAAAAACTAGAAATATTTTTGGTAAGTTTATAATATATTACATATATATGATCATTTTATATTAATATATCTGTTTATAAATATATAGTATTTAAATCTCATCACTATCATTTAAATAGACAAAAGCTTTATTTCAATTCATTAAAACTTACAGCTATTTCAAGAGATGCTATTTTTGATTTGTTTAGATTATCAACTCATAGATATAGAGAAGTTAGAATTCAAGGTCAAACTTCACTATCAACTATGTTTTCTCATTATCCTTCCACTCTTTCTGAAATAATGCCATTATGTATGGATAGATTAATGAAATTAAATTCTGATGAAGAGGTAAAGGGTATCGTTCATTTAATGGGTTATAATATTTTCATTAAAAAACTTAGATCAAATTGGACTTTTTTGAAAAATATTGTTCCTTTTGTTTTTACTCCAATTGGTAATAGGTTTAAAGTAAGTATAGTTATATCTATAGATATAGGTATATAGATATTAATAATACAATAATTATTAAATAGACAACTACTAGAGAAACATTTGATACAATTAAAAATTCTCTCTTATCATTGGCAGTAATTACACCTATTCAATTAAGTTATTCTCAAGATATGATTAATGGTCATTCAAAGGTTGTAACAGCTGAAATATTAAATCAAGCCAAAGAATTTATTGATAAAAAATCAAATGAAAATATCAATTCTTTAGATTTTCTTGTAAGTATATTATTTATACAAATCTTTATTTATAAAATATTAATAATATAATTATAGATTCATAAATTTATAGAGATTTATAAAACAAACAAGAAAACAGATGGATTTAATTGGGAAGATCATTTTTCAGTTGTTTTATTTTTATTTTTAATAACAGCAATGTTGATTGAGGATATCAATGTTCATAGACAACCTATATTAATCTATGAAAAATATTTCAGTCTTGTTAAAGAAACCTTTTCTGTTTTACTTGATAACTTTACTTCTGATCATTCAGTTAGTAGAATTATTTCGTATGTATATTAGATTATTCAATATATATGTTTATGGTACCATAAACAATAGTATAAAAAATTAACAATAACAATTATTAATAATAATAATATAGATTAAACTATTTTTCATATTTTGGAGAAAAGAATCATTTGACAGACAACTATAGAGAATTAGTTTTTGAAAAGTTTTATGGACAAGAGTATCCAAGAGCTAATAATGAATACACCCAAAAGATTAGTGAAAAATTAGCATTATCATTTAAACCAATTTTAACAGAATATTTCATCAAACATCCCAATCGTTTGGAACAAATATTGAAATTAATGGCAATGGATCATGAAGATAGTATTGGAAGTACCTTTAGCTCTGAAATATCAAAGAAACGTATTAATACATTTTGGCCAAACACGAGAAACATATTGACATCAACATCCAGTTTTAAAATCTATGCTGCAAAGTTGTTCCACTCTTGTTTTTTAATTACAAATGGTGAATTCTTTGAAACCATCAAACCACACATTGAAATTCTTAAAACCAAAACCGATAAAGAAGATGTATATTTATTGGCAGAAATCCTTGCAGGTCTTGGTAGATTTGTTTGCGGCATTGATTTTGAAAAAAGAGATCAAGTCATTCAATACATGTCAAAGATATTAATTAATAATCTTGCACTCTGCTCAAATGAAGCAACTGAAATTTGGGCAACCTGTATCAGATATATGTGTAATGGTTTCAAATATGAAAGAATTTGTTGGCTAACAGATTGTCTCTTTACAAATTACTATAGTCCTACAAATATCTTGTCCACTTCAAAATCATTACGTTTTATAAAGGCACTCTTATTAGAGGTAGCTTGGAGATCAGAGTTTTTACTTCACAAAACTCTAACCATTGTCAAAGAGGAGTTTTCAAAACCATACAAACAAATAAGAGATGAAGCCCAAAGACTATTGTTCTTTATCATTATTTATGAATCAAATTTCCAAGTCTATCCTCCAATAACAAAACATGAATCAATCGACTTTGTAAAATCTCTTTTATTACAATTGGAAGATCCTGATTTGGCTTTAGAGACTAAAAACTCTATCAAAGATAATCTCTGTTCTTTTATTCATTATTGTACTATCAAAGGCTCCTTTTCTGTACTCCATAGAATATCACCTCTTTTGATCAAATACGCTCAAACTACAGTCACTGACAAAGTCGTTGATATCTCTAAACATGCTCTCATTTGTAATTATAAAATGTCTTTGGAATTCTATTTGGATCACTCTATTATAGATTCAATTTTAAATACAATCTCAACCTACACTATCAATAACACCAGTTGGAAGGTTAGAAGTTCTGTTTCCCCTTTTCTTCAATTGTTTTTCTTTAATCACTCTTTTTATTTAAATCAAAATCAAATAGATACAATCATTGATATGGTTTTAACTCAAATTAAAGACTCTCAAATTGAAGTAAGAGAACATGCTAAAACTACTTTGGCTTCCATTTTGATCTCTTATAAAAATCCTAAAACTATTGAAACTTTAATTGTAATGTATTATAAATATTAATTATTATAATTATAATTTAAATTTTTATTATTATTATTATTATTATATATATATAAATATATATTAACTCTTTTTTATTTTTTCCATTATAGTCAAATTCAATTAAGAATTTAAAGGATCCAAAAATTACAAATAATGAGAAACATTCAAATATTTTAATTCTTTCAGCTATTATTTTATCTAGTCCCTATAGTATTCCACAATATTTCCCTCAAGTCTTGGAACAACTCGCTATTCATGCAAATGCTGGTAATTTTAGATCTACTGCTAGTGCTACAATTTCTGAATTTTGGAGAACTCATAAGGACTCTTGGGAAGAGGATATAGTAGCTTTCAATGATGATCAAATTGAATCTATGCGTTCTACTATTGTCTCTCCTTCATACTTTGCTTAATAATAATAAAAGAATCTTTTTGTTTTTTCGAACAAGTTTTATTTATTATCTTTGGTGTTTGAGAACAATAAATGTATCACACGATTTTGAAATAAAAAATCTCTAATTGAATTCAATATTTTCTAAAAATTACTATTAGATTGACTCTTTTCTATATCAAGAAAGTCAAATCAGAATATGTAAATTTATTTATAAATAAATTTAAAAAAAAAATAGCTATAAATAAAAGAAATAGTTGTTTGATTTCAACTGAAAGTCACATCTACTTGTCAATTAAATATTTATAAAAATCCTATTCAATTTACTCCTATTATATCAATAAAAATTCCTTTTCAAAACAGAAACAATGGGAAGAAAAAAATTTACTATTTATCATCTTTTTTTAATTATTATTTTATCTATTAGCACAGTCTATCCTCCTTCTTCATCGTTATCATCATTAGAGGATGTTCAGGATGAATATTTAGATTCTAGGGAAAGAGAATATGATAGTGACTCTTATTCCCATCAACTTCATTTTCCATGTGCTACTTCTTTTTCAGATTCTCTTAATTCAACATCCAATTTTGAAAAATTAACAACCACTAATGATAATAAACCCTATCAATGTAATTTGGATCCAAATTATGTTAACTTTATTAATACCGATTCAAAAACTGTTTTGTCATTGACCATTGATGCAATGGGTTGTCCCAAAGATTGTAAAAACTTAAAGTTTTCCTGTGCAAGAGTAGATTCTATCAACAAAGATTTAACATTTGGTTCATACTCTTGTGTCATGAGAGTTTCAAAATCTTCACACGTCAGTAAGTATATTTTCTTTTCTTTTTTTCGATACATACTTAAAATTCATAATATTTAACGTTAATAGTCAATATTTGTGCAATTCATAATGGAGGTATTGGTGATGGAGCATCAGAAATTTATATGAAATATCAATATCCATCCTTTTATCTTGGCTATGAAACTTTTGGAAAACTAAAAACTTCAATTGAACCATTGGTTAAAAAAGATATAGATCTTGATGCTTTTCACAACTTTACAATTTCATTTAGAAATACTTCAGTTATATGGTATTTGAATGGTCTTGAATTAACTCAACGTGGTGGATCTATTCCAGTCCCACCAATGAGTTTCTACTGTGCTCTTTTTCCAGACCCAGAAATGAAAAATTACAATACCAGTCTGGAAGCTACAGCTTTAGTTGATACTCTTTCCTATAGAGCTATTTGTGATGAAATTTTTAAAAATGATAACTATTCATTAAGCTCCATTCCACAATTTTACAGAGACAACTGTACTACTAGTAGGGATGTAATTATCTTCAATGATACACTCGACAATGATTGGCATCCAATTTCTGAGAGTTTTAAAGCGGTTCCAGATACAAAAACCACGTTTCAAAGACATGGCTCTGCTGTTATATCATTTGAAATTAGACAAGAATCAAAACCATTCTATTTATCATGTAAAAAGCAAATACCAGTTACTAGACATAAATATTTTACTTTTTGGATCAACGGTGGTGAATTAGGGAATCAAGATATAAAATTGGAATTATACAATACAAATTATAGTATTACAAACTCGATTGCGAGTATCAGTTTAAGTACTTTTCTTCGAGTTGGTCTTCAACCAAACACATGGAATAAAGCAATGATAAATATGTTAGAACTTCAAGCAAATCCATCAAATATCACTACATTTAATGTATTTTCTTTTCGTGCTGGACATGATGAATATATGGGACAATGTTATATTGATGATATAAAGTTTGCCAATAGTACTGCTTGTATCAACGAAAAGGTTGCATTTTTTAAGAATGGTCATTTACAAAATGGTGCAGACGGCAATTACTCCACTGGTTCTATTCATTTCAATACTAAAATAATACCTTATCGAAATATATTTGATAGGGCCACAAATCGAACTCAAACCATTAGCTTTGCAATCATCTCTTCAAACTGTTTAAATCTTAGTTTCCAAAATGGTACCCTTAAAGTTGGTGATTATTATGCATTCCAAATCTTTTACACTCAAGCTTCAAGTTTTGGTATATCATTCTCTCAAGATGTTGATATTCCTCCATTGTCTCTCCAAGTTTGCATTCAAATTGGAAATATTACCCCACCTTGTATTGGTCTTTCTGAATATATGGGCGGTAAATTTCCCTCTGGTATTTGGGTCAAACTAACCATTCCATTTGAAGATCTTTGTGCATGGGGCGATGCTGAAATTACTTCTCTTATTTTCAAAACTACACAAAGTAATTATCAAGGTACTTTGGCAATAGGTTCAGTAGAAGTTGGTAAAAGAGTTGAGCCACCGATTAGATCTCATTTACAGTCTGTTACTGTTAAAAATTTACCTTTAAATTCTATTCTAACTCTTTCCTTATCTTTTTTATTGTGTTTAATTTGAATAAATCCTTGCACAGGATGTCCAATTTTCTGAATCAATAAAATGATTTATCATATTAGATATCTTGAATATAGGTAAACCTCTTCCATCTATAATACAATATATATGATCTACACCTTATCGATCATCCATATTTTATTAAAAATGGATTGAAATCCTCTACACCTTTAGATCATCCATATTTTATTAATGTAAGACACACAGTGTCGTTTCACATTTAAAGTAACATTTTGACATTTGCCAGCGCAAAACGATTGTGCACGGAATTAGAACATGTCTAAAATTAGCTTTCCAAAAGATATGTACCATTTCCGTGAATGATGCTATATATAGTGTATACGTGGTAACCAAAAGAATATCCTCCTTTTACATCGTCTGAAGGTTTGATTTACATATGGGTGTATATAATTGATCTCCGAGAACAGTTTCATGTTTTCCCTAAAGCTTTAAAAGCTTGGGTTTTGCTAAGAATAAAAGTAAAATTCATCGTTTAATAATATATTTGATACATTAAATTATTCATTATATTTGTTTATTTTCTATTACACATCCTGTAAAAGGGTGTAAAATAGAAAATAAACAATTATAATAGGTAATTTGATGTAATAAATTATATTATTGAACGATGAAGTTATGCTTTTATTCTTTACAAAACCCAAGCTTTTATAGCTTTGGAGAAAACATGAAACTGTTCTCAGAGATCAATTATTTACTTATTTTGATATACACACATATGTAAATCAAACGTTCAGACAATGTAAAAGGAGGATATTCTTTTGGTTACCACGTGTACACTATATATAGCATCAATCACGGAAATGGTACATATCTTTTTGAAAGGCTAAAATTTTAGACATGTTCGAATTCCGTGCACAATCATTTTGCGCGCTGGAAAATGTCAAAATGTCAAAATGTCACTTTAAATGTGAAACGACAACGTGTGTCTTACACATCCTTTTACAATTAAAAAATTGAAAAAAAAATTAACCCCGACAAAAGAGAAAATTTAATAAAATGTTGCTCGATGCAGGGATCGAACCTGCGACCGTGGCGTTATTAGCACCACGCTCTGCCGACTGAGCTAATCGAGCTTATCTTGAAAATAGTGGTTTGATTAACAATATTATAATATTTATGAAAAAAATCAAAAAGTTTTCCTCTTTTTTAAAAATCTATTGAATTCCCAATCCATTCTATAAATAAATATGAATTTCCAATAAAAATTATTCCAATCTTATAAATTTGCTTGAAAGATAAGTCATAAACAAATGAAAATCCTATGAAAAAAGCGATTGAAAAAAAAAATTAAAAAAAAAAAAAAAAAATTAGAAATCTTTAAATTGTTGAGCTGCAGTGCATCCAAACACATTTGTTATAGATATATATAAAGATAAAGATGTCTGATAATTCACAAAAGGTAAGCTAAACCAGATACATAAAACATTAATCCCTATTACTAATAACAATAACCCAATTTAATAGGCACTAGAAGCTAAAAACAAAGGTAATTCAGCTTTTTCAGCTAAAAATTATCAAGAAGCCATTCAACATTTTACAGATGCTATCCAACTTGATCCAACCAATCATATTCTTTTTAGTAATAGATCAGCATCATACAATGCTTTGAACCAATTTGATAAAGCACTTGAAGATGCCAACTCTACCATTACTTTGAAACCAGATTGGTCCAAAGGTTATCTCAGACAAGCCAATGCTTTATTTGGTCAATCAAAACTTGAAGAAGCCGAAGAGGCTTGCAATAAAGGTCTCAGCTATGAACCAGATAATGCTCAACTTAAATCATTACAACAAGATATTACTGGTGCAAATAGTATGTCAAACCCATTCACCCCAGCCTCAATCAATACATTGAAAACCAATCCAAAAACCAAAGATTTCTTTAGTCAACCAGATTATTTAATGAAAATTGCCGATCTTTCTTCTAATCCAAAGAATCTTACCAAATATATGGATGATCCTAGAATTACCAAATCACTTGGTGTTATTTTAGGTTTTGATCTCGACAG
Source organism: Polysphondylium violaceum (assembly GCA_000277445.1). NCBI lineage: Eukaryota > Evosea > Eumycetozoa > Dictyosteliales > Dictyosteliaceae > Polysphondylium > Polysphondylium violaceum. The sequence goes on along the minus strand of AJWJ01000076.1, from coordinate 32,980 downwards.
CTTTGGTCAACAACCACCACAACAACCAACTCCAACCCCACAACAACAATATAAACCACAACCAACTCCAACTCCACAACCACCAAAACCAACTCCACAACCAGTTAAAAAAGAAACACCACCACCACCACCAAAGACAGATGCTGAAAAGCAAAGAGATTTAGGTAATCAAGCTTATAAAGAAAAGAAATTTGAAGAAGCTATCAAACACTATGATCAAGCTCTTGAATTAGATCCAAATGATATTCTAGCAATGAACAACAAAGTTGCCGTCTATTTAGAACAACAAAATTTTGCTGAAGCTGAATCCTCTGCAAAGAAAGCTCTTGCCAAAGCCGATGAAATTCGTGCCGATTATCGTATTAAATCCAAAGTATATACACGTCTTGGTAATGTTTACTTGAAACAAGATCGTGTTGCCGATGCCTACAAAGCCTACAGTAGTGCCATTCTTGAAGATAAAAACCCAGAAACCAGTGCCAACATGAAAAAGATTGAAAAGATCAAAAAAGAACACGACGACAAAGCCTACATTAACCCAGAGCTCTCTCTTGTTGCCAAGAATCAAGGTATTGAACACTTTAAGAAAGGTGAATTCCCAGAGGCCATCAAATCATTTGAAGAGGCTATCCGTCGTAATCCACAAGATCACACCATCTATAGTAATCGTTCTGCCACCTATGCCAAACTTTGTGAATATCCACTCGCCTCCAAAGATGCCGATAAATGTATTGAATTGGATCCAAAATTCATCAAGGGTTACATTAGAAAAGGTAATGCTCTTTTTGCCATGAGAGAATATCAAAAAGCTTTGGAAGCCTTTGATCAAGGTCTTAGAATCGATGAAAATAATCAAGAACTATTGGACCTCTCTAGAAAGACTGTGTTTGCTCTCAATAAATCTCAAAACGAAATGACTGATGAAGAACGTCTCGAACAAGCTTCCAAAGATCCTGAAATTTCTGCCATCCTCCAAGATCCAGTTATGAATCAAATCTTAAAAGATATGTCTTCAAATCCAAGTGCTGCTCAAAATCATTTGAAAAATCCAGTCATTGCCGAAAAATTCAAAAAACTTGTTAGAGCCGGTGTTGTTAAACTTGGTTAAAATTTTTTTAATAAATGTTATTATTGAAAATTAAATTGTTTTATTGTAGATTTATTAATAGTATACCAATCAATTTTATTATATAAGATATTACTAAAAAAAAAAAAAAAAAAAAAAAAAAGGAAATATTTAATGAAATAAATGAATAAACAAAGTGAATAATTATTAAAAAAAAAAGTGAAGGAAATTAATAATACAAGTTTATTTTTTATAAAAAGACAGATAAAATATTTATATCTTTTTCTTTTTTTTTTTTAGTTTTTTCCATTAATGAGCATCTTTATCAATATCAATTTCAATTTCAACTTGAACAGATTTTGGTGCTTTTACTTCTTCAATATTTACAGATGGATCTTTACTAAGAGATTCCTCAACGGATGATGTACCAAATGAACCAGAGTAACCAGTGTTTCCAGTTTCACCTTGTCTATCCATTGAAATACCATTAGTATTACTGGCAGCAGTAGAAGTTTTTCTTCTCATTTGAGCAGCGACTGAAAGGGAGGATTTAGCATCGGTAGCCAACTCCAACATTCTAAATTGATAAAATGCCAAAACAGCGGTGGCAATAATAATTGGGATGTGAATACCATAATCAACGGCAACCACATTAGTCATGGTAGCTGGTAATTTCGTATGTACCATTGGATGTGGATATTGAATCAAAAAGAGGAATGTAATACAACAACTACTAATAATTGATACTTTTTTACCTGCATTGCTTGGTAATGGTACAATGGTCCTAACTGCTACATAGGCAAATCCAAATCCAATTGCACATACAACTGAATCTACTATCTTAAAGGTAACGTAAAAGAAAATTTGATATGTCTTCATTGTCTTGTCCAATGGATCGAAATGGAAAAAGATGGCCATACATACACCCCACATAATTGCAATAATAACAAGTGCATGAATTTTAAAATTGTGATACCATTGCTTTTTTAATGGGTCAACTTCTCTATTCTCTTTCATTTTTAATCTCATCATTGCTACTTCATACATTAATGAAATTAAATCATACTGGAAATAAGCCAAAGTTAATGAACAAAACATAATAGTCCAATGGAAAGAAAGTTCCATAGCAATATAATTATCAATTGGATCAGCTGATGAAAGGAAAATTAATGAATGAGAAGTACTATGTGGCCACCATGAACACATGAAAAATGAAATACATGCCCAACACCAAATCTAATAAATTGGTTAATATAAAAATCTATTACTATATTACTAAAATATCTATATATATTACCATTCTTTTTCTAAGCATTTTGTTTTGAATTTTAAATACTCTAAATCCAACAGCAATGAAAAAACCAACACCTAAACCAAACAAAAGGGTTTCGATAATACTAAGAATAATAAGAGCAGCTTTATGACCGTCAGTTCTAACCATACCCATGTTTCCAGCTGCTGTAAAAATATCATCTGCTCTCATTCTATATTTATTTACTTCGGTTCTATCAATAGCCATACCAATACCCCATCCTACTAATGTGAGGACTAAGATTTGAACTCTCAAATTAGTTATCCATTTTAATTTATCTTCAATAGGAAAACTGAGACCCATTTTTTATATTTATATTTTGCGTCTTTTTGGTGGTGTTGTTTTACTCTTTTTCTTTTTTGTTTTTCTCTTCAACCTAGTAAAAACTTTAAAATTAGCACAAAACAACATTATGATATTTTTTGATCAAAAAAAAAAAAACAAAATAAAATAAAATTTAAATAAAATTTGTTAAGCCCTGTCGGGGGCTTTTTAAGAGAATACAAGAGATTTTTCAAATGATTTCGAAAAGAGAGGAATTTTCTTAAAAAATCAAAAAGTTTCTGTTTTTTTTTTAATGTTCATTGGAATGAAAAAATGTCACATATTGTCTTGATACTTACTAAAGATAGATAATGTTTTAATGATACACAGAATTACTTTCAAACAACAATCACCTATTTTTTAGATGATACTGCACAATTCTTCTTTTCAAAAAAAACCTATGCAGGATTTTAGAAAGAAGAAAAAAAAAAAAGTCTAAAAATTTAAAAAAAATTATTATTTTTGCGATATATTTTTATTTTTTTATAAAACTTTGGGTATAAAGTAGATATTTTTCATTCCACTCGTGATCTTTTTTAATCGCTCTTTTCAACTCCTTTATCGCTGCCATTTTCACCACTTTGCTACCTTTTATTCACTTTTTTGTAAGTTTTGATTTTACTTTTGGCTCACTCCCCCTCATATTCATACCTATTCATTTGCATAAGAGTGACCACAATACGCACTCTCGCACTTTTTTACTGTGTTTATTTTTGAGATTTTATTTTATTTTTTTAATTTATTTTATAAAACTTGTTGTGAATCAAAAATAACCCCGCATATCCTGGTAAAGGGTAGGATATGAATGCGTGATGTGTTTTGATTCATATGAGAAATAATATTTTTTTTTGTTTTTTTTTTTTTTTCTAGCATTGAGCGTGAAAGTTAATTGTATCTAGATTTTTTTAAAAATAGTTTTTTTGTACAACCAAGTATAATCTTTAAATTGCACCACATACCCAATGATTCATGTTTTTTGAATTCTTTTCAAATGTGAAATTGAAATTAAAATTATATACAAATAATAATTAGATATCTTTTACTATTAGTTATCTATTTACTATCTTTATGATTGTTTAAGAAAAAGTATGCTATTTCTTTAAACAATGATCTGAAGAATAAAATAAAGGAAAAACATCAAAAGAGAAGAAAAAAAAGGTGGCTTGTTGATTGAATTTAAAATCAATAAACTTAATCACCAATTCTTAATCACAAATTAAAAAAAAAAAAGTGGGCACTTTACACAACTTCATACCACCCCCATCCATCCCATTCAATGCTGATTGAATTCGAGGACCCAATTATAAAGATTTTGAAAAAATAAAAACAATATTAATTGATTAAACAAATCGATCACAATGGAGATCTGAGATCAGGGTTTGCCTCGCAAAAACAATCACATATCAAAAATACTAATCTTTGTTTCAGCAAAACCACTCACACAAAATTTGAAAAAAAATTTTTTAAAAAAAATAAAAAAAAAATTAAAAAAAATTCGAAAATAAAAAAATTCCACCCAATATTTTTATGTGTGTGTTGATATATTCCCATCCATATATAATACATATAAATTAAACACCTTTTCATCCTCTTCCCCTTGTCTACCCCATTTGTGTGTTGTGTGTGTTTTTGTGTTGTGTGTATGTGTGTTTTATGTCTATATATTTGTCGTTATCTAATCACAACACAAATACAGTCTATATATATTCAAGATATAAAAATATAAAAAATAGTACAATTGGTGCATATATTAAAGAGAGGTGAAAAAATTAATTTACATTTATTTTTATATAAACATTTATATATATACATCTACGATTTAAAATAAATAGTCTTTTTTTTATTTTTCTCTCTTTTATTACCACCTATTAATAGTAAAACAAATAGCACCTACTACAATTAGCTCGTATAATATTCAACATCAAACACTCGCTTTAAATATTTAGAGACTTGCTGCTACTATAATAGATAGTAGTGTACTTTGTTTGTGTGTTGTGTGTTTGGAGGGTGTTTTGTATTGTTTTTTTTATTTTTTTTAAACATTTGGTTTACACCTTCTTCCATCAATCATCTATCTATTTTTTATTTTTTAAATATAGTAGTTTTTTAAAAATACATCCATATATATTATATATATATATATCATCATATAATCTATTTTCTATATATATATATATATCAGCAACTACTTGTTTAAAAATAATATATCATATACAACAACGGCTGCAACATTTATAAATCTCGCAACAACATAGAAAACAACTATATCATTATTTATTTATTTATTTATTTATACAACAACCAACTTTCTTTTTATTTAAAAGACCACCTATTATATATAAGAAACAATGACAGAATTATTTCCATTTTATAAAGCAGATGATGAATCTCTAGTCTATAATCCAAGTGCAAATAGAAAGGATAGTTTTCAATCTATAAAATGTTGCACTTTACCAAGATTAGTTGAAAGAATGACTCAATCAACATCATTTGGTATGTATATACTTGTTATTTATTTAGCCCACTATATATGTGTATTAACATAAAACTAAATAATAGATACATATTTTGCATCAGCTTTCTTTTTAACTTTTAGAGATTTTACTACACCTTTAGAGTTTTTAAATCTTTTAAGTTTAAGATATAATGGTCCACCTTCTGATGGAAGTAAAGATAATCTTAGAAGATTTGAAATTGAAGTTGATGTCGTTAGATCAAAGTATGTATAGAGAGTATTATAACACTACTAAAAAAATCAAATATTAACAAACAAAAAAAAAATAAAAAAAATAATAGTATTATAACAATCCTTCGTCAATTTCTAGGTACATTAGTAGCTGATGATTATGATAATTCAGCATTTACAACATCAGTGATAGAGTTTTTTAATTCACTCGAAGAAGATATAAAGAATGAAATGTTTCTTATTTATTTTAAATATAAAAAATTAGCAAAACCACCAGCTCCAAAACCAATTCAAAGTAACATCATTTCATCAGCTGCCTCAACCATGAGATTTTCATATTCAGTTAGTCCAAGAACACAATCTCCAAATTCTACAAATGTTTTAACAGGTTTATTAACAAATAGTAATAATGGTAGTAACAATAGTAGTAGTAATAGTAGCAGTAATAATAATAATAATAATAATAATAATAGTTCGAATAATAATAACAACAATAATTTACAATCATCACCGAGTTTAGAAAATCCTCGATCATCAATGAAAGTTGGCAAAGGTATCATGAAATTACTACAATCAAGTAATAGTAGTAATGGTTTAGTTGCAAATAATAGTAATTTATCTAGTTTAAATAATAGTCCAATCAATAGTAATTCAGGTTCACCAACATCGACAATGTCTTCGAATACATTAACCACAGGTACCAATAATAATAATAATAATAATAGCAACAATAATAATAGTAATGGTAATACACCAAATATAATTAGTATTAATAATGAAGATCAAGAGATACAACAAGAAAAACCATCATTTTTACCAGAAGTAATTGCCAAAGAATTGACTATAATGGAATGGGAATTAATTAGTGCATTGACAATCAATGAGTTTTCTCATAAAACATTTAAAGGAAACAAAGCTGTAAATATAACAAATTTAACTGTATGGTTTAATAGAATCAGTTCATGGGTATCAACTAAAATTATATCAAAGGAAACACCCGAAGAAAGAGCAACCATTATTGAAGCATTTATTAGTATTGCCATGTTTGCAAAAGAACTCAAAAACTATAATTGTGTCATGGAAATTCTTGGTAGTCTACACAATTCATCGATTAGTAGACTAAAAAATAGTTGGGCATTGGTATCGCAAAAATCAAATGATATGTTTCAAATATTAAATCAACTCATGATTCCAGATACAAATTTTAAAAACTATAGAAAACAATTGAGTCTAGTGTTGCCAAATGAACCTTGTATCCCCTATTTAGGTTTGTTCCTTACAGATTATACATATCTTGATGAATCAAATCCACCAATCATAAATAATGGTATGGTCAATATTGAAAGAATCTATTTAATTGGCACTCGTGTTCAAGAGTTTTTCCAATTGTTTACAAATTGTAGTTATAATTTCACATCTAATCCTCAGGTAAAGGATGCTATTCTAGGTGAAAAGGTTTGGGATGAAAATGAAACCTTTAGACTTTCTAGAATTAGAGAAGAGCATACATCATCACCTGCATCTTCACACTCTGTAAATTCAAAAGAAAATAGTGGTAATCATCATGGTAGTAGTAGTAGTGGTGGTAGTAATAGCTCATCATCATTGTCTGCATCTGCAATATCAAGTAGTAGAAGAAAGAATTTTGTCGGTAAATATAGAATGTCCTTTACTGGCAATGATCCTTTACCTTCAATTTCTTCTACTCTTTCCGAAAGAGATTGGAAAATTATCACTACCAACTCAAAAACAATGACCTTTAAAAAGGGTACCGTTATTTTATCCATTGGTGAATGTAATAATAACTTGTATCGTGTTTTGTCTGGTCGTGTTAAAATTGAACCATTTTCATTAAATTTAAAGAGTTCATCTTCAATGATTTCCTCTGGTGATGGTGCCGATGGTATGGTTAAATCTCAATCTGAATCTGATATTAGTGGTAATAATAGTAATGATAATAATAGCGGTGGTAGTAATAATAATAGTAAAAGAAATTCACCTGCATCAATACTAATGGAAGAAGGTATTTATATTGAAGAAGGTGATGTATTTGGTGAAGAGACTTTTCTTTATGATAGACCAATGTTGACAAATATCATTGTAGATTCAAATGAATGTGAATTGGTTGAAATTGAAAAATCATTTATCCTTCAACAACTGTTTCCAAGTGAACCTATATTGGCTGCCACCTTTTATAAACATATTGCGGTGGTTATGGCAGAGAGATTAAAGAATATCTATTCAAACTATACAAATCTCCCCGGTGGTAGTGGTAATAGCAGTGGTACAGCATCATCAAGTGGTGGTTATAATTCACCAAACATTCCACAAAGATATGATCTTAGACGTCGTTCAACTATTTATGAAACACCATCCAGTTTGGATTTACTTCGTGATGGTAATGACACCAATTTTAGAACAAAGTTTGGACTATCAAATGAAGAAGTCATTATCAAAAGCTACAATTGTAAACATAATAATATCAATGGTGTCATTTATCTCACCAAACATCATCTCTGCTTTGAAGGTAAATTTTTGACTCTTCACAAGTTGAAGAGAACTCCATTTGAACAAATTACAAAAATATTACCAACTGATAAAAATGTTTTGGTCATTCATACAAAACAAAAGGTTAAAAAGTTCACTCTTAAAACTCTAGAGGATCTAAATGAAATTAATGGTCTAAGTGGCAAAATTTGGAAAAATCATCATGGCAATAACATAATCAACAACATTGTTGGTCCAACTCATACAAATGCAAACTCTTCTGTAACAAAAACCATTGCCTCTGTATCTGCTACTGCCTCAACTCCTCCAACCCCTTCAACTCCTCCTAGATCCCCTAAAGTTGGTAGAGGTGAATCTTTTTCAAATATTACAGATATCCCAACAAAAGATGAATGGAACCAAATTCTCAAAGGTACTAAACCTCAAATCTATAAAAAAGGTGATGTTTTAATAACTGAAGGTATAGAATATCAAAAAATATTCCAAATCATTCGAGGTGAATGTTCTGTTGTTAAAAGTTTAGATAATAATTTAAATAATAATAGTAATAATAATAATTTAAATAATAATAATAATAATAATTTAAATAATAATAATAATAATAACAACAGTGCTAATAGTAATAATAACATTAGTAGTAATATTGCTAAATATTTAAATAATAGTAATGATAGTAGTTCTAGTAGTGGATTAAATAATAGTAATAATGATGTAAACAATAATAACAATAGCAACAACAATATTATTGATCCAAAAAATTCAGTAGTTATTTCAAAATTAACACCAGGAAGTATATTTGGTGAAATGAGTTTTCTTATTCCAGGTGGAAGCTCAACATCTTTGGTTGTAACTAGTGATGAAGTTGAAGTGTATATTCTTGAAAGCTATTTCTTACATATCATGTTAAAATCTAAAACTGCTTTGGCTCCAAAGTTTTATAAATATTTGGCTTGTGTATTGGAATCTAGAGTTAGACAATATCGACAACAACCTCTTTATTAAACTTTGTTTTTTTTAAAGAAAACCTTTCCTATTTATTAATATATCTCTATATAAAAGAAATTGTACAAATTATATAAATAAAACTATTTTTTTTTTTTTTACTTTGAAATATCTATTAAAGTCACTTTGGCAACGACCAACCATGGATTATATATTTTTAGGGCTCATTTGAAAGGGTTTATGTTGTTTTGGCTTAAATCATATTGTGGTGCTTTTTATATCCAAACCAAGGAAGAATCAAGAAAAGTGGTAAATCACATGTCAGTATTAAAATGGAGAAAAAACCAAATTTTATTGAGTAAATTTTGGGACATGACAGGTTAATTCATCTGGTGGACTAGGATTTTTGCTTGGAGATACTAGACAAACACTTCGACTCATTTTCTTGCAAATATTAAAATGAAAAGGAAGAGTAGAGAATCTATCGGGGAATTGAGGTGAAACATTTAAAAAAGATAGTCTAAAAAATGATCTTGTAATTGTTTTTTGAAATTCTTTGTAATCAAAAATTTCTTTTTTCTTTTGAAATCCACCAACAATTGAAATCTTTATAATATATTATATTAGTAATTTAACAGATAGTTTATATATATGTATAAAAGTAGCTTACCATATAAACAAATGGCCATTCTTTTCTTTTAGAATTGTTATTATTTAAATTATTATTATTATTATTATTATTTAAATTATTATTATTATTATTATTATTATTATTTTGATTGAGTCCACCATTATTAATACTAGAGATTTGATTATTATTTTGATTAATACCACCAACTCCACTATTATTACCACTAGCACCACCACCACCACCACTACTATTTATACCATTATTATTAATTATAACGTTATCTAAATTGTTTGATAAAGAGGTAACAACAAAAGAGGTAGAGAGGGGCATTGCCTTTTGTTGATTTGAATCTTCACCAATACTAGACATGTGATAGGGATAAATAACTGGTGTTTCTGGGAAAATAGCAAAGGATTGAGAACAACTTAAAGAGGTAGCAGATTCTATTAATTGATCTTTGACATTTGAAACAAAGGATTTGAAACAAGGATTAAAAGTTAGATTTAAAAATACGACGACATCTATAATATTGAGAGCGTTGACCTTTAATTTTGCCAAAGATTGTTGATATAAATGAATTCTACTCTTCCAAATATTTAGCTCTGTCAAGGTGAATAAGCCAAATTTACCAATACTCAACACACACTTGCTGGAAATCAAAGCAACACCAATAATTTCGGTGATGAAAAACCAAGCATTTTGAATAGATTCCTTCCACATAAAAGTACCCAAAGAGTCTGAATAGGACAATGGTATTAATTTGTTTTCCAACATTTCACCTCTATCATCAATCAGACAACATGATATCCATTTTGAATCATCAGATATCATATAACAAAAATGAAAAGTTGGTAATGAATTTTCATTGGCTGCTGAGTTACTTCCCTTTGATAAAATATAAAATGGTTCATAAATTTTATCAACAATCTTTTTATACCAATTATTATGAATCTTTTTGTTTGTTGAAGATGATGATGAAGATGATGATGATTGACTAGTATTATAAATCGTTGAGACAGATGAAATTCTTCTACATTTGTTAAAAACTGTAAAGGCCAATTCTTTAATAATTGGAGTGTTTTGATTATCATCATAAAATATTTGCTCAATGGGGATTGTTTGAATGGTAATATTTAAACTTGTATGAAATGAAGTGTCTCTAAGAATAGTTTGAAAACAAGAACTTAAAAACATACTAGAATTTCTTTGATGAGTTGTATCATTTAAACAAATATTGGGTGTTGCAGATGATAAATTGTTAAATGGTGATGTTGATTCTTGATTAAATGATTTAATAGATGATAAATCACTAAAAGGATTGACAATATAAAGTACTATACAATGGTTTTCATTAAACTTTGTTGATAATTCTTTAAGATATTCGCCAAATTTAACACAGGTCAATATATAACTATCAATATAGGATTGTGGGTTCACTTCAGTATCACTTTCACTACTTGCTGGTATATAATAAATACCATTGAAAAATGGATTATTATTTTGATTTTGATTATTACTATTTTGATTATTATTTTGATTGATATTTGGTTTCATATTACTATTATTACTCATCATATTTGAACTATTATTACTACCACCACTAATAGTATTACTTTGTTGTTGTTGCTGCTGTTGCTGTTGTTGTTGTTGTTGAGTGACATGATTACCTAAATGATGAACTTCATATACACAACTAAGGTCAGAAAAGAAAGCAGGTATAAATAATTTCATTGTTGGTGTATCTGGACATAAAACAAAATAGGTTATATTCTTTTTAGGTGAATATGGTTCTAATTGGGCTTTATCCCAATATCTTAATGATGATATTGGTGTTTCTAACCATTCATCTTTATATCCAACTATAATCTTTGGTATAGGTAGCCATTCAAACTCTTGTTGTTGTTGATTATTATTACTATTATTATTGTTATTATTATTATTGGTAGTATTTACATTTGGTGATGAAATTTCATCATGCTCCATTAATGAAAATGTATTATTACTATTAATATTATTTAAATTATTATTATTATTATTAAAACATAAAGAATTGATTGATAATGGACCAGAAAGAGAAGGAAATAATTTAAAATCAAATATTTGCTTTGGTAAAGAATATAAAACTTTTACACTAGTTTCCAAGAGAGCATCAGATGTAATTGGATCAATAGAGGATACTAAAGCATCTGAAATCAATTCTTCAGTTAAAAACAATTGACTTTGATTATTAAATAATTTACCAGTATTTGTAAATACTTTGAGCCAGTTTTCCAAATAATAATCTACAGATTGCTTTATCCATGGACTATTGTCAATTTCATTACTATAGCCAAGAGTTGAATCAAAGTTTGATACAGATTGTTGTTGAATTACAAATGCATATTCAAGTGATTCTTCAAATGATATATTTTGTTGGTTTGTATTAAATATACCATAGGTTGTAGATTTGGATGACAATGATGATAATAAACTGTTACCATCAATAAATGAATATAACGCAGATGAATTAATAGTTTGTTGTGATTGTGGTTGTGATTGTGATTGTTGAAGAGATGATAGAGAATTTAAAGATTTGTTTAAATCATCAATTTCCATACTTTGTTTTGGTGTATTTTCAATACTTGATGAATTACTACTACTACTAGTAGTGGCGGTATGAGTTGTTATGGATGATAAAGGTGGTGATAAAATCTTTTCTGTCATGCCATTGGGTTTAGATTCTTGTTGTTTTTTAGACATTATCATTTGATGATGATGTTGTTGATTATTAATACTTGAGTTAAGATTGTAGCTACTATTAATACCACCAGTGCCACTACTACTAGTTGAATATGGAGAGTACTTTGTTTGATTTAATTGAGAATTTGGTTTTGAAAGTGGAGTATAGGAATATTCAAATTTAGGTTGATAAGGCAATGAGTATTCATTCAGTGGTTTGTATGACGGTGCACAATAATAAGGTGCAATCATTTTCTTTGATGATAAATTCATATTGGCAGAGGAATCCAAAGGTCTTGATAAGGTTAGATTTTTATAAACAACATTTGCCAATCTATCAACGGCAGTATCATCACTAACCCTCAATAATCCATTTGCATTTGTATTATTCACTCCAGTAGTGTGGAAATGTCCAGCAGATGGATCAGTTGGCATTTGGTAATTCACATTATTATTCTCGCCTCCAAGAGTAGTGGGTGGTGACAATGATTTGAAAATGGAATTCATATTTGTAGTGGTGGTGTTTATTGTTCCTGTTGAGTTATTAGCATTATCCATACTATTACCACTACCGCCTATGGTTTGTTGTTGATGACCTAAATCACCACCACTATTACCAAATGATGTTGACGATGTGGATTGTTGTTGCTGTTGTTGTTGTGAATCTGTAGAAGAGGCGTTTGAAAATGATTCTACATTATACAATGGCAATTGATTCTGACTCAATGATGGTGCTTTATAAGGCACTGGACAAAGAAACTGTGCATCAAATAATAAATTTTTATCTGTAGAAGTTTCAGATGTTGTGTTTATATTTATATTTGTATTTGCATTTGTTGTTGATGTTGTATTTTGATTATTGATGCCCTGTTGTTGTGGAACCGAAGTACTCTGTAATTGTTGAGGAATTTGTTTTGCTGTTGCATCTATAGATACTGGAACTTGTTGTTGTTGTACTTGTTGTGGTTGTGGTTGAGGTTGTTGTAATTGTTGTTGTTGAGGTTGTGGTTGAGGTTGAGGTTGAGGTTGAACTTGTTGTTGAGGTTGTGGTGGTTGTTGGACCTGTTGTTGTTGTATTTGTTGTGGTTGAGGAGGATGTTGTTGTGATTGTGGAAAAACAGGAGTTGTAATATAACTATCTTGTTGATGATGAGAAGCAGGGGGTTTCATTGGAGGAGGTACATAATGATTTGTCCAAAAATCTAAATCAATATCAGTGTCTGACAAGTGCATTAGATCATCATCTTTTTTACTAAAACCAGTATCAAATGAATCTGAACCGAAAAGATCCATTGATGAATTAAACGAAGGTGGAACAGGTTGAGGTGGAGGCATTGGTGCATTACTCATTAAAATATTCTCACTTTGAATAGGTACTTGTTGATTGGTAGGCATTGACAAGTTACTACTGGCATTGTTAATAGTAACATTATTATTGTTATTATTATTATTATTATTATTATTGTTTGTTGCTGTAGTTGTAGTTGTAGTTGTTGTTGTTGCCATTGGTTGTGGTTGTTGTGTCAAGTTTGAACTACTAGATTCTTTATCATCCTTTTTCCTTTTAGAAGATCTACCTTTTTTCTGAACTTTTGATACTCTTTTATTCTTTCCAGAAGATTGCTCAACAGGTTGTTGTTGTTGTTCATCATCAGGTGAAGTAGGTGAAGTTGGTTGTTGATTTACAGGTGATTTAGGTGATGCAGCATTAAAAGGTGAGTTTGATATATTTGAAGGAGATGATGGTTGGTTTTGTTGTGATGATATTACATTTACTGGAGTTTGAATAGATTTCATTGTAACATCTGATTGTTGTTGTTGTTGCTGTTGCTGTTGTTGTTGTTGAGTTTGTAGTTGATCTTTTGAAAATATATTGAAAATTGAATAGTTCCAAAAGTTTACATATTTTGGTTGATGATTACTACTATTGGTAACAGCTTTATCATCGCTGTTGTTATTAAATAAAGCTAAACCTTTCTCCATGATTGTAAATGGATTATAATCCTGTATTTCTAAACCCATCTCTCTTAATTTCTCATGATAAATAAACATTGACTGATTATATACTTTTGGTATAAATTTTAATAAAAGTTCTGTTGGAAATGATAATATCAAAGATTGAGGTGTATTTGATGTGGTGGTTGTGGTAGTTGTTGTTGTTGTTGTTGTAGTTGTTATTATCGTATTCATTATATCTTTACCAATATTAACTTTAATTGATTTTGGTAATTCTAGAAATGAATTTTTATTATTAATAGTGGTGTTATTATTACTGTTATTACTATTATTAGTGTTATTATTTATATTATAATTATTATTATTATTATTATTATTACTCATGGAAGAGGAAGTTGATGAATTTGATGATAAAGGTGAAAAATTTGAAATAGATGGTGAATTTGGTAAAACCTGAGGTGAAGAAGGTGTATTATTATTACTATTGCCGCTGCTGCTGTTATTTATATTACTACTACCACTATGATTAATATTATATTGAAAAGAAAATGGTTGTTGATTCTTGATCACTATATTCTTGTTTGATAAATTAATATTAAAAAACTGTTTCCATTGTTGACTAGATAATTGAAAACTCGTATCTTCATCGCCAGCACCTGTTGTTTCCTCGTTTTTATTCTTTTTATTTGTATCACTATTACTACCAATAATTGCTATTGTTGTTGTTGCTCCTGCTGCTGATGCTGGTTTTGATTGAAATGAAAAATTTGATAAATTTCTATTATTATTACTACTATTATTACTAGATAAAACTACAATATTTGAATTTGGACATGTAAAAAAAGGAGAGTTTAAATCATCAATTCTACCGATATCTTGAATAGGTTTTAACCTTTTTCTTTCGACATCCAAATGAAAATGAACTGTATCATTGACAATGAAAAAGGTAAATGAACATGATAGCAATCCATTGTCTTCATTATATAAATTTGGAAATCTATCCAATATTCTCTTTTGTGATTCGCCCATAAATGTATTATTACTACTACTACTACTACTACTCTGCTGTATATTACCGTTTTTAATAAAACTAGATCCTATTCTAATAAATTGATTCGAAATCATTGATCTATAAAGTAGTAGTATTAGGAGATACTGTGTTAATATATCTATTTATAAATTATTATTCCAACATCTCAAAGTGTATAAGTTTGCTTACCTTTGAATAATATTTAATAAAGCTTTAAATAATAGATTCAGGATAAATGTATTGCTTTGATGTAGCTTGTTTATATTTAGTTTACCAGATTCTACAAGTATAAGATTGGGATAATAGTCTGGTATACTAAAATGATTGGTATTAAATACCCATAATTCATACAAAGATAACTCTGATGGAATATGATGATGATGTTGATGAATTGGTTGTTGATGTGCTGTTGATGTTGATGTTGATGTTGTAGCCCCAGTAGTAGTAGTAGTACTTGTTTGAACATGATGGGGTGGAGTTTGAGGCGGTGAATGAATCAATGATGGTGATGAAATATGAGATGATCCTGATCCATTTCCAATGATTGGTGAATGTGATGGTGACATTGGCGCAATACTAGGTGATGGTGTACGAGGTGATGTAGCTGTTGTTGTTGATGCTGTTGCTGTTGATGTAATATTTGTAGATTTTAACTCCTTTGTCACTGCCCCAGTTGATATAGAGGTAGATGATAAAGATAATGATGATGTTGTTGATGATGATGATGATGATGATGATGGTGACGTAACAGATTTAGAACTAGATTTTAAACTTGATGATGAAGAAGCGTTTGATTTACCTGTACTTGTACTACTACTACTACTACTACTATTACTATCTGTTGATGTACTATTTGTTGATTTCTTTCTCCATACACAGGGTATTCCACTTTCTATAATCTTTATATAACTTTGAATAATTAATTCATTTGCATTTACTATATAGATGGGGTATTAATGAATTAGTAATACTATAATCATGATGAAGATGACTAATATATACCTGTATTTGTATTACCATATCTATACCACTCGACTTCTTGTATGCCCTATATGATAATGTATTACACATTTGATAAATATACATACTACACTATCAACAACACTATTATAATATACATACAGTTGAAAAAGCATTACTAAATATTGAATCAGTTTTAAAATACAATGTGCTTTGAATCTTTGAGTAATCAATGTTTGATGATTTGGAAGAGAGGGAAGGTGATGCAGTAGAAAAAGGTGGGGTTTTGGGCGCCACACTACTACTGCTACTACTATTCGTAGTCATTATCTATCTATATATATAAGCGTGTCTATTACTTGTTTTGAAAAAACAAATATATAATATTTAGTACTAAAAAATTAAAAATAAAAAAAAAAATTCAAAAAAAATTTTGTTCTTCATCACAAGATTTTAGTCTAAATAAAAAAGTTGATATCAAATGAAATAAGATTGGGTTTTTTTTGTTGTTGTTGTTGTTGATTAAACAAACAGGTGACCTATACGATAATAGGTTAATGTGATATAAAATTAAATAAATTAATTTTATATAGGGTTTTATTAAAAAGATTGATAATAATAGCTATTATTATCTTTCTTTCAAGTAAGATTAATATTATAGATGAGATATAAAGATATATTTGTTTTTTTTTTTTTTTTTTTTTCTTAATTTAGGCAATGGCAATGGGACTAGTTTTCTTTTTTATCATTAATAAAATTTGCAATTCTAAATTGACACAAGAGGTTTTTACCAGCATTGGAGTGACCATAGACAGCACCGTGGAACATTTCAGTGGCATCTTTACCAATACCCATATTGATGTAGCCTGTGCCACCTGGATGATCATTGATGAAATCTTTGACATCATGAACAAAGTCATTGATAATGATGAGTTTTTGACCTTGTTTGACAAGACTGTCAAACTCTTCTTTGTCCATGGATGGAAGCTCCTCTCTTTTAGCGCCCCAAAACACGGATCCCTTACGAGAATCGATTCTCTTTTGCACCATTTGAATCATACCTTTTTGAATCTCATTGTTGGAAAAAGTCTTGAGATCAGTGAGTAAACCGCAATAGTAAAAGAGGTTGATCAACCATTTGGTTGGATCATATTGATAGAATTTGATGGCATTTCTATAGTCTTGTGGGAATTCGTGATGGAAGTTATGGTAACCTTCACCAAAGGTCAAGAGGGCGGTAATGACAGAGTCTTTGGGTGTGTGATTGTCGTCAAATGGAGTTTCACCCAAATAATGAGCCAAAGAGTTGACCATAAAGGTAGAGTGATGGACAGCTACCAAACGAATGATACCAGCATAGAGATATCCACCCATCCAATCGCCCCAAAGGAGACCAGCGACAAGGGTTGGGAAGACAACGGCCATAAAGAGGGCAATTTTGATGTAATGTCTGTGTTGCCATCTGATCCATTCGTCTTGATTGAGATCGTCAATGTTGGCTCTACCAATCTTGTCTGGATTTTGTTTGACCAAAAGCCAACCGAGATGAGACCACCAAAAGCCAAAATGGGCACTATATGGATCCTTGTCAGTGTCGGTATAACGATGATGAGCACGATGATCTCTGCACCACCAACGGGCACTACCTTGAACGGCACCAGCGGCAAGGAAAAGGAAAACAACCTTGAGTGGATTACTTGGAGTAAAAGATTTGTGACTGAGAGCACGATGATACAAGAGAGTGATACCAATACCAGTGGCATAGTAATAAATTACAGACCAAATAAAAGTTGGTTTGATCAATGGAACCTTAAAGTAAAAAGCACCCAAAGCACCAAGGACTGGAGTTCCACCCAAAATAAAGACATGTAACCAATTGATGTTTTTCAAGAAATCAATGGTACTACGAGAGCTGGTGTCAATTTGAATGTCTTGAGCAACCTTGCTACTTGGAACAAATGGAGTGGTATCAAATGGTGAAAAGATTTCATTGGAAAAGGTTTGAGAACGATTCAAGAGTTCTTTTAAGAGTTCAGTTTCAAAGGTGCACTCATAGATGTACTCTCCCCAATTCTTTTTGAATGATTCATAAGCTTTTCTAAGGTTGTAATGTGGAATAGAGAGGGCAATATGACGTGGGAGGGCGAAATTGATGTCCTTTACAATAAATTCAAACCATTTTGGATAGGTGATGTGAACGAGATAATTGGTCTTTTCAGTTTGATTCAATTGTTGTAATTCTTCAAGGAATGGAATTGATGGAAGTAAACTGGCAGTCGAGAGGAGGAAATGAAGAATTAACCATGGAGCCAACCAATAGTTGAGGAAACCACTAATACCAAAGAATTTGACCATAATTGGGAAAAAGATGAAACCAAAAACATATACACCGACAATGGAAGCAACAGCTTTGATTTTCTCTTTTCTATCAACAAGATTCTTTACTGAAAAATACTTTTCTGCCCAGTTGATAATACTAAGAATCCAAAAGAATTTACCAGTGGCCCATTGACGAACTGGATTTTTTCTGGCAACTTGAGCATTAATCTCAACAAAATGTTCATTGGTCATATTTTTTTCACTAATTTTATATGATTGGAATGGATAAAGTAATGGTAACATTACAATAGTTCCAACAATACTATTAACAATTGATGATTTTGAAAATGATTTATGAGTACAATCATTACCAATTACCATTAACTAAAATAATAATTATTATTATTATTATTATTTATATAATTGTTAATAAACTTATATTTTAAAAAAACTACTCCTACTCTTGCACTACTACGACTACTTACACCAGTAACAGAAGCACCCATCAACATCCAACCAATTGGATAAAGATATGATGGAACTTTACTAAGAAATACAATACTACAAGCAATGAAAAAAATGGTTAAGATCAACGAACAAGTTGATTTAAACATACTTTTTTCAAACACTTCTTTTGGAAGTGATTTAATGATATCATCCAATGAAACTGTGGATGGTAAGGGTTTTGGTGATTTACGAATTAATTTATTAATTTTACCATACATAACAGGTGGATAAACCTTTCTAGAAGTTAAAGGTGCTCCACTTCCTTTACCCATTTTTTGATTTAATGTGTGTGTGTGTGTTTGGGTTTTTGGGTTTTTGTGATTGTGTTTTTTTTTATGAATCTGAATTGATTGAATTGAATTGTGATTGAGTATAGGTAATTTATTTATTTATTAGTTTCTATATTAATAATTTTGATACTTGATATAGACATATAATTATAAATAAATATATCCAAACACTTACAAAAAAAGATGAAGATGTGATGTTTGTGTTGATTTTTTTTTTACTTTAGCTACAGCTCATTAAACCTCTCAATAAAGACAATCACGGAAGGCTAGGGAAAAAAAAAAAAATAGTGATTAAAAATAAAAAAATAAAAATTTTTAAAAAAAACTTGAATACCAAAAATAGTGTGGAGAAAGTTCATACATAAAAAGATTTTTTTTTTCCGACCCTTTTCGGAATCTTTTGGTGTGGGGCAAAACTTTTTTTAAAAAAAAATCGTCACAAAAAATTTCCCGAAAATAGCGTAAACAGTGCCCACTTACCCCCATCATCAAAAAAGAGAATCTAATACCATGAGTAGTGTACGAATAGGATGCCGTCTTAATTCTTTTTGACTTTTCTCTGTTGAAAGCGTAATTTAATATCAAAAACTCCATCCATTAGTATCAATATTAAAAGATGGTATCAATTAACTATGAGAATTCTCATCTTTCGCTATCTATCTCTATTTCTCTCCCTTTTGTTTTATTCCCGTGAATCCCCTACCTTTTTTTTTTCATCACACTAAATTTTTTATTGAAGATATTTTTTTTAAAAAAAATGAGAACTTTGTTCTAAAAAAAGGAAAAAGGTGGTGATCCACTTTTATGTTGATATTTTTTGTGGATAAAAGTGTGTGCGATAACATAAATTTTTATTTGAAATTCTTTTTTTTTAAAAAACAATATCTCTTCTCTTTAAATTAAATATCACATCATAGATTACTAAACAAACTACTTTACTCAAAATACACACATCCACATCTTGTCTTTTTTATTGAATTAATTTTGAAATAAATTTAAATATTTTTCCGTATTGTATAGATTTTTGAAGATGCAAAGGAGTGAGAGACATAATGGATTGGATGTCTTGAATGGGTATTTTATGATCGTCTGTAAAGAATTTACCAAATTTCAGGGTTATCATGAGACTCGAGTAAAATATTTCAGTGTTGATGGGTGAGTTGGATTCTAGTAAACATTTGGTCAAGAAAATACATTGATAGATGAGTTGTGATTCAAAAAGATTTAGGATCATTTGTTCCCAAATACGTGGATTTACAAATTGAGAGTGTTTGACGATACTCGACACCTTTTCATATTGACGAATCTCTAGTAGACGAGTTATATCGGATGCACTGAATAAAAGTGGTTGATATTCAATGGGAATTCTGTGATCGTCTTGACAATTGTTTTTAATCAAGAAATTAAATGCATCTACCAATTGGAATCCCAGTGGATAGACTTTGGTTGAAAATATATTCTTTACCAACTGTGAAATGACCGCTTCGGGCGAGGTTGTTAATTTATTCTCCAACATCGAGTCCAATATGAGATCACGAGGTGGTAAATCAATTTTGGTGATTGGTTCTTTAGAGAAATTCCAACGACAATAGAGAATTTGATGAACTTTTCTTTGAAGTTGGCTGAGTTCCGAGTAGATGGGTAGGTGATTAGAGTGGCTTATACGAAAGTTTTTGGGTATCTTGTGATCCCAAAAATGGTAGAGTTGAGTGTTGGAGGGATGATAGTCGAGAAATGGTTGCACAAGATGTTCAAAGTGGAAATTTGGATTAATAGACACATTGTTGTACCACATGAGCGCCAAATCAAATCTTCTAAATGTAATGAGATAACGAATCACTTGCGATGCTATAGCGTGACGTGATTCGGTGGTTTGTGCCAACAACCATACAAACAATCTATCGTGAATGGTTTTACTACATGGATCATAGATTGTGAGTAAATTGTAAAACAAGAGAAAACCAAGACTCTTGGCGTTGGTAGGTTCCACCAATCGAATGATACTATCCATACTATCGATATCGTTAAAAGAGTAACATTGGACCAATAGATGTTGAATAATAGAGTTGGGTGGTCTGTATTGATAGTCTGTGATGGCCTCTTTTAGAAACGATATCAATTTATAGGGTGGTGTTTGTCTTTCAAATGTGTATTGAAAGAAACTAAACAACAATGGTGGAACTTGATCTTTGGGTGTATTTTGTTTAAGAAATTGATAGTGTTCACTGGAATTGTCAATCTCGTCAAATAGTGCATGCATCATAATGATGTTGGTTAGATAATTACTCGAGTTGAACAACTTATTTTCAAATATAAATGATGATATACGCATGCACAACTCGTAGCAACTTGGATTTTGAAGGAGTTCTTGAAAAAAAGTTGTAAATGAGCTTGAATCGAGAAACGATGATATATTTGTAATGTTTTCAGTGAAAAATGTGACGGCATCTTGAGGATTGGTGATCATTAGGGACTTTAATATATCATTAAACATAGAGTCTTTGAATAGAGTGTGTTGGTATAGATATTCATACAGTTTTGTACTCTTTCTCTGATCCAATGCGATGTTGTACATTCTTTCATACTGAAGAAATGCTTTGATGATCGTTCTGTTATCCTCTTGAATAAGATTACAAAATCTAAGTGAATTACTATTGTTTTGTATAAATTTATAAACACCATCCAATTGAGTGACACTTGGTTCAATTTTCAATTTCATTACCCATTCTTTTAATTCATTTTGAATCTTTGAATCATTATTTGTTTTTGATATAAATGATTTTGTATTATATGTTGATGTTGATGTTGTTGATGTTGTTAATGAATGTTCTATTTCATCATTAGTTTCATTCTTTTGATTTGGTAGTTTAGTTTGTAATATTCTTTGACTGATAGTTGGTTTAGATTGTAATGTTTTACTCTTTAACTCTTGTAATCTACTAGTTAAACTATTTTTATATTCATCTGATTTATTGATGACAAATAAATTTCTTTGATTACTCGATTTTAATAAATTATTATATATTATTCTAATTTGTATAATTGTTAGTTTATATATTTATGATGTTCTAGGATGATATATCAAACACATACAACAATGAATCATTTGTTAATTTGATATTGGGATTTAATCTAAACATATTTAAATTAAAGATTAAACTATAGTGGTTGTCATTGGGTGGCTAGGAAACAAATATGAAAATTTGATGAAAAGAAAAAATCTGCAACGAAAAATGAAAAAAAAAAAAAAAAAAAAAACGAATTCACACGAATCAGATTTGTTTCAAGTTTAAACATATATGTGATCCTAAATCAAATAGTTTATTTAGAATAGATTATATATATGCATTATTGTGTGCGCATAAGATATATTATTTTTAAAAATAATTAATACTAGTTGTACGGGTGGTAGTAGTAATAACTTTATGAATAGTTACTACTTTAAAATCCAAAGGATATTGAGTTGAAATAAAACCAAAAGTATGAGATTTACCAGAGCCTAATTGTGAAACCCAAATTGGTAAACCATAGTTTTTGTTCTCAAGTATGATAATATTCCAATATTCTATTGGATTAAATCCAATTTTAGATATCTCTATGTAATCAATTGAATCATTACCATTATTAATCAATGAAACTGAATAAATGTAAAATGTTTTACCACCATTGGTCCATTGTTGAATAATTTTAATATTGAAATTTATATTAAAATTGGTTTGACTATTAATTGGTGGAACTGTAGTATCTTCAGAGCAACTATCACCAAATTCAAGCTTAGGACATTCTCTATAATTTGAAATCTATTATTGTTATTATTAATATATTATATAAATAAAAATTAAATAAAATTATTTACATACAGATAAAATATAATTAATATTATTCCATTGAAAAAAAGCAAAATCACCTTTAAAACAAATTAAATCAAGAATAGAATTTGTATATTCAGTTGAAATAGTTAATGTACCCTCGATAGAAATTGAAAAACTATTAATAATACTAATATTATCAATACTAAAAGGTTGAGTGATATTATTATTGTTGTTGTTGTCATCGAGTTTATTACAAACTACACTATTACTATCAAGTCCTCTAATATTATTAATGTTTACAAATGATTGATCATTGGCACTAAATTGTAAATGACCTTTCCAACTATATATCGACAAAGATCTACTAACGCCGGTGAATGAAACCATAGCACAGTATCTATCATTTTGAAATTGTGTTAGAAAATCAACACATTTTACTTGCTGATATCCATGCATTTGTCCAAGACATGATAAAAATAATAATTGACCTGTTAAAAGTAATATCAATAAAAACATTTAAATAAGAATTGATAAATAGATAGAGGGGAGATAAAGATAATTAAATATTTGTTTTTTTTTAAAAAATAATAGTAATGCATTGTATCATTCATTTTTATACTATGGCACTCTCCCTTTGCTCTTAATATTAATCATGATTTCATTCATAAATGAAACATCTTTTAAAAAAAAAAAATGACAAAGATCACCCACACGATAAAAAAATCTAACTGTATATTCTATATTTTTTTTATTTTTTTTATTTTTAAATTTTTTTTTAATTTTGGGAAAAATGTTCATTCATACAAAAGTTTTCAACAACTTTATCAACATTATCTTTGTGTGTTTGTGATATAAAGATATGTCATCTACATATACAATTCTCGATGATCTTGTTAAACTAGTAATCAGATCTTTTTACCCAGATGATTTTGCTGTTATTGTTGATGCACTCTTGAGAGAAAAGAAAAGGTATGCAGCATCGTAAAGAGATAAAATACTTGTCCCTCTCTCTCTATTCTTTTAATATTTATATATAATAGGTGTAAAAGAAAAGACTTATTATTCTCATAGAAAAATAGCATCATCAACATCATCATAATTATAATATACCGATAATAAGAATAATATTCTAATAAACTCTATTTTCTATTACTATTATCTTTATACTATATTAAAGAGTTCGAGATGAACAATTGGCAAATACATTAAGGGTTCAACAAAAATATGTTAGAAAGATATTATTGGATCTTAAAGGTGATTCAATGGTGAAGAGTGCAGATGTAAAAATAGAAGGAACCAAACCAGGTGAAAGAACAACCACACAATTACTATGGTATATTGATTATAAACATATCATTGATATAGTTAAATATAAGCTATGGATGTTTGGTAAAAAGATGGAGAGTGTAAAAGTACAAAAGATTGATGTACAAACCTATAGATGTACTGTTTGTAGTAAAATGTATGCAGTATTTGTTTTTAGTATTACTATCAGCATATACTTATTATTATATCAAAAATTAAATAGATTTACAGCTTATGATATTCCTAAACTACTATCACCAGAAGGAGAATTGTTTTGTGATGATTGTGATGGTGAATTGATTGAAGATCATAATAATGAAAGTTTAACACAAACAGCGAAACATCAATCAGATCTATCAAGCCAATTAAAGAAAATTGTTGAACAATTAAAGAAAACTGAAGGTTTACAAATTCCCATGTAAATATCTTGTATTTTAAATAGATTTTTACTTTGTGTTATTAATATATTTAATAATACTAATCAAACAATATAACAACATTATAGATTTGCAAGAGATTTAGCAGAGGAATCATCAGGAGCAGGATCAAATCTCACTATCAATGCAAACTCATCATCAGGATTTGGACCTAAACAATCTGCATTTGCACCAGTATCTCAATCAGCAGCAACCAAAACACCTCTAAACACGAATCCAAATTCAATAGATTTTGTTATAGAAATTCTAGAAAACGATAATATAGAAATGAATAAGGCTCCTGTCAAAAAGGATAAGTTTGTATTACTCCTACCATTACTATTATTGGATACATATACAACATATATTAACAGGTGTAAACTATTTCTTTATTACGATATAGTAAAAAAACAGGTATGGCATCTTTACCACCATGGCTCTTGCCATCCAATTCAATTTTAAACAAATCTAAAAATTCAAACAATGCAAATGTATCTCAAGCAAATGCCAATTCACAAAAAGATAATTTATTAAATGTAAAAAGAGAACCTGTGGTAGTCGATCAAGAAGTTTATTTGGATTATATTAAAAATCATTATAAAGAATGGGAATCATATGATCCTTCAAATGACACTACCCCATCATCATCATCAACATCATCTAAAAGAGCTTTAGAAGATGAAAATCACAACAATAGTGATCCCTATAAAAAGAAAATTAAATATGAAAATGAAGATAGTAATAGTACTAATGGTGATTATGATGATCAACAAGTAGCTAGTACAAGCCAATCACCTAAAGACCAAGAACAAGAAGAAGAGTGTGATGTATTTGTGTCTATTGGAAAGAAATATATACCTCTTACTCAAGTGACTGAACAAGATCAAGAGGATATGACTGCTCAAGAATATGAAGATTATAGTACTGCTCTCTATAAATATGCAACTAGAAATCTATTTGATTATAATAATAGTTCAATTATTGCTTAAACAACCCATTAAATATAAACTCTTTCACAATTATATGAATATAAAAATGTAAATAAAAAACAAACCAAAAAAATAAAGTAGTTGATAGGAAATAGCAACTACGTCTACAACCCTCCTAACCTATATACACTGTTGTTGTTATAATTATGTACATAAATATTTTATTCATCGCCTTCTTCTACAGCTGTGGTAGTATCCTCATCATCACCACCAACATCATTACCACCATTTTCTGTTTCCATTTCACCATCACCTTGATCTTGACCTTGGGTCCACCAAGAAACCATACCTAAACCAGCTTCTCTCATTGAAACCTTTAAAACCATTGGTGATTTTGTATTTCTTAGATACTCTTGTGAGTCTTCTTCTCTTTGTTTGTGTTCTCTAAGTGAATAGGAATCCAATTTATCTAAGTTTAAATTCTTTGGTTGTGGTGCTGGTTGAGATATCTCTGGATTAAATTCTATAACATCCACTTTAAATCTAACTCTACCTCCTTCTTCAAAATATAATTCATTATCTGACCATTCCCAATACCATAATCCTTCTTCTTGATTACTATGTTATTAGTTAGTATATGTTTGTATTATTACCATTATTATTACTATTATCGATTTATATTTACAATTTAGAATTTTCAGGTAAATCTAATGGTGTAATATATATTTCATCGAAAAAGCCAAGTGTAAGTTGAACAGAGTCTTTATTTGATTTCTTTACAACACCTTCAATAATTTCACCTCTAAATGGTTTAAATACAACCATTCTAAATCTAACCATTAAATGTGCAGCACCATCGCCTGAATAAACATAGGCATCACCTGTACCTATAATGTCATATAATGATACAAATAAACCACAGTTTAATGCAACCTAATAATAAATGTTAATATTTGCATTACTGTTACTACCATCGACTACCAATAACAATAGCATAAACACGTACTTTATTGGTATATTTCTTTTCTATTTCATCTTCTATAGTTTGAATTTCATTATCAAATTGGCCAGGAGTAACTCTAACTTTATCCTCAACTGTTACAAGATGAAACATAATGATATATAGATATCAATTTTTTATAAACACCCTAGAGCCCTTCAGAGTGTTGCTAAAATTGATCAATGAAAAAAGAAATGCAATGATTTGAAAATCTCCAAAATAATCGTTTAAATTTTTTTTTTTTTTTTTTTTTTTTTGGGGTAAATCATATGAATTTGATTAGTTTCGCTTCATAGAAACAAATTTATTTATAAAGAATAATTTGAAAGCTATTAAAAAATTGGATATAAATATATAATTTTTTTGTAATTTTTGACTTTGGACAACTTTAAATTCAAGTGGACAAATAAATTATTTCTCCAACTTTTTTTTACTTGATTTGAAAAGTTTTCCAATTCATTGAGAAGAGAGGTTGCTTTGTTTTCAAATTCTTTTTTAATTTGCTCTGTACCCATGGTGTTTAATCTCTTTTAATGAGCTTCTGCTTTTGCAATCATGATCTCTAATTATTTGGAGATTTAACTGAAAAGAGGAGTTGATTATAAAGAACTTTTTTCATATTTTGTGATAAAATAGATTTGTGGTTATAAATATGTAACAATTTATAGTCACTCTGAAAAGAAATAAAAAAAATGTTTGATTTGTTGCAGTGAATTTGAAATATACATCATTCTATTCCAATCATATGATCCTAAATGATACTTTAAATTGATCCACAAATGGCTTATGAATATATTGGCACTAAACTGACAGTTCTATTAATATTTAAACATATGCTCAGAGACAACCTGGGATTTCTGATGGAAAAAAATTTGCTGCGTTTGCACATAAAAAAAAAGAAAAATCTTTTGAAAAAAATTTTTTAAATTTTATCACTTAAAAAAAGAGGATTTTTTTTTTCATCATTATTGCCACTCACGAGAGAGCTTGTCTGAAGTTTAATATATATACTCGTTTCATTACACTAGATTACATTTATTGTTTTATATAGACGATTAAATCGTCAAATCACAACCTAAACATTAGAAATTAAAAAATGAATACAGTATTAAATAATATTAGTCAAAGTAGGTATTTTACCGATACTGCTACCAATACAAAGATTGAAGAGATCAAGAAACAATTGGATGGTCCATCTGATGCTCAAAAGATTGAAGCTATGAAGAAATTAATTGCTGTAAGTATTCATTGATTCATTCTAAAAGTACTACTAGGTAGTAGTAAAGTGAAAGCTAATAACAGGGTGAATGTTATACACATAATAGATGTTATCAAAAGGTAGAGATGTATCAGAAGCATTCCCAGCAGTTGTAAAGAATGTTATATCTAAAAACTTGGAATTAAAGAAACTAGTCTACATGTATTTAGTTCATTATTCAGAGATTCAACACAACTCTGCCCTCTTGTCAATCAACACCATTCATAAATCACTCTATGATCAAAATCAAGTAATTAGAGCAACCTCTCTTAGAGTTATGTCTAGTATTAGAGTCGTTGAAATTGTAGAGGTCATTGTCATGGCCATTGAAAAGTGTTTAAAAGACAGTTCACCATTCGTTAGAAAAGCTGCTGCATTTGCAATTTCCAAAGTATGTTTACTAGATAGCGACAAACAAGAGGCAATGATTGAATATTTGGATGTTCTTTTAAACGACAACTCAATCATGGTTCTCGGTGCTGCCATGGTTACTTTTTCTGAAATTTGTCCCGATCGTTTTGATCTTCTTCATCAACACTATAGAAAGATTTGTCAGTTATTGGCCGATTTTGATGAATGGTCACAAGCTGTCACTTTAGGTGTTTTAATGAAATATGCTAGAACTCAATTTAAATCACCAGATTCTTCAATTGTAAATATATAGATAGTATATACTTATAACAAAATATAGTACAATATATTAACATCAATTACTTTAGGATGATAGAGATTCAAATAAAAAACAAAAAAAGAAATCAACATCATTTTATTCAGATGATGAAGATGAAGATGATAGTGTATCAATTAGTAAACATTCATTTAACTCTATGGATAATGAAGAGATTGATCCAGATCATAGATTATTATTAAAATCAACATTACCATTACTTCAAAGTAGAAACAATGCCGTCGTTATGGCAGTATCATCTCTTTATTTTTATTGTGCTCCAGTGATTGAAGCCCAAAAAGTTGGTAAATCTTTAGTACGTCTTTTAAGAAATAGTCCTGAAGCTCAATACATTGTATTGACAAATATTGCAACTATGGTTACAATGAGACCTGTAAGTAATAATAATAATAATAATAATAATATTAGTAGGAGTAGTGGTCGTAATCATCAATCATTACTAATATAACTTTACTATAATTAGAATATGTTTGAACCATTTTTATCAGAATTCTTTATAACATCAGGAGATCCAGAGTATTGTATAAAATTAAAATTAGAGATTCTCACTAGATTAGCAACACCAAGTAATATTAGTAGAATCCTCAAAGAATTTAAAGAGTATGTAAAAAATGAAGACAAGATATTTGTTGCAGCAACCATTCATTCTATTGGCACCTGTGCTACAAATATTCCAGATGTAACTGAAAGTTGTATCTATGGTTTAGTGTCATTGTTGAGTAATCCTTCATCGGTTGTTGTTGCAGAGAGTGTTGTTGTGTTGAAACGTTTACTTCAAATGAATGCCAAAGAAGGTAATACTAGTAATATCAAGTATGAAAACATCATTCTTCATCTCGGTAAACTATTAGACACACTTCAAGTTGCCAATGCACGTGCCTCTATCATTTGGGTCATTGGTGAATACAGTTACAAGGTGCCATTGGTTGCACCCGATATACTCAGAAAGTTGGCAAAATCTTTTTCAGATGAAGATGATTCTGTTAAATTACAAATCCTTGTACTTGGTTCAAAATTATATTTCCAATTCAATAACGATAACGATAGTAATAGTAATAATAGAAAAGTATTTGAAAAGGTTACATTATTATTCCAATATGTATTGAATCAAGCTAAATTTGATTTAAATTATGATGTTCGTGATAATTCAAGAATGCTTCGTCATCTTTTATTCTCGAGTGACGATCAACAAAAGCCAGCTCAACTATTGACTCATGCTAGACAAATTGTCATCAATGAGAAACCAGTTCCCACAGAGACTAGTATCAGTGAAGATCGTCAAAGATTTATACTTGGTAGTTTATCTCATATTGTTAATCACTCTGCACTCGGTTATCAATCACTTCCAAGCTTCCCCGAACAAGCACCCGATCCTAGCGTAAGACAACCAATTCAAAAATGGGTTGCTCCAAATATGATGAATGAAAAGAAAATCATTTTTGGTAATAATCCAAACAATGATGCAAGTTTCTACTCCGATGATGAACAAGAAGATGATGAAGATTATCAAGATTATGAAGAATATGATGACGATGAAAATGAAGAACAAGAGGAAGAGGAAGAAGAGGATCAAGATGAATTAGAGAAATTCTTTGATGATTCTCCTAAAAAGAAAAAGAAACCTACAAAGAAAGCTGCCAAGGGTAGAATTTATCAAGGAGAACAAAGTGAAGATGACAATAATGGCGATGATGAAGATGATATGGACGAATTATTTGGTTTAAAACCATCAAATAAGAGTGCCAATGGTAATGGACAAGAGAATTTAATGGAATTAATCAATGTGTTGGATTCAGAATCATTGTATTCAAATATTTCAACAACATCCATTAAAAAGGTATTGTTAAAACAAAATACCAGTGGTGGATTGGGTATTGAATATTGTTTTGTCAGAGGTGCCTATCAACCAACCCAACCATCTTACAATATTATTCAACTCTATTTAAAAAATCATTCTGATGAACCAATTACAGATATATCAATTGGTACAAAGAATCTTATTGATGGTGCTGATATTTTAGAATTTGAAACTATTGATTCCATCGATTCCCAACAAGTCGTAGAGAAACAAATGGAAATTAAATTCAACTCTACCTCTCAATCTTTAAAATTTGAAATTTTGTAAGTTGTGTAATTTGATTTATTTTCTTTGTTGTGTTGTGTCGTTATTATTGTAAACCACTCAAACACTCCCTTTTGTGTTGTTACTGTTAATCACAAAATCACGTAAATAGCTCCATCATCCCTATGAAAGAGGAAAAAGATATCATATGATCTTTAATTGGTTAAAATGTATTTTTATCTTTTTACCAATTAGGATATAATGGGCATTAGCCCCAAAAAAAACAAAAAAAAAATTATTGGGGCCCATTACATTTGCTCTCACGACCTACAACAATTTATTTATTAAATCAATCAATCAATCAAATCTAAATATAAAATACTAATTATACACTTTAAAATCAATTTATGTGATATATTTAGATCAAACAAGGGTAGCAATCAAGTTTCAATTTTACCAATTATCGGTGAATTGGTTATTCCAACATTGGAAATTAATAGCTTACAAGAGGATTGGTGTCATGGTGACAATGTTGAAAAACAACAAGATGAAATTGAGATGGGCGACTCTACTATTGTTAAAATTCAAGACGGTGGTCTTGATAGTGTTTTATTATACATCTTGGAGAGTGTAAATCTTAAACCTATCGCCATTAACCAATTGAAATCAATTGCCTATTTGGCTGGTACAACTTTGATCAAAAATGAACCATTATATGTAGAGATCTCTAAAATTAGCAATAATAATACAAATTTGCTTTGTGTTATTAAATGCAATGATACTTTGGTATTACAAAACCTCTTTAAAAAGCTTAGAGATATTTTAACCAAATAATAACAATAATAAATAATAATAAATTATCAAAACTTGAAAAATCTCCTTGACTCATAGTAATAATAAATTATTTGTGTAAGTTCAAACAACTACTGGTTGGCATCATCTTCTTTTTTTTTTTTTTTTTTTTGAATACCAAACTAGTGTATGAATCAGTGTTGATTGTGGGTTTGATTTACATTTCTATCAAAACCATTGTCAAGATGTCGATCACCATTAAAACTATACAGGTTACACATTTCTTTAATTGGTCCTAATGTATTTTTAACTTTTCCTTATTGCCACAAAGATGGGCAGCAATTATTGTAGGGGTAGTGGATCCAATTTTTTTATTATTTAGCCCATGTCTTTCCCCATGAGTGATTGTGTTGGGCCTTTTAAAAAAAATAAAAAACATAATGGGGAAGTTGACCTACTTTTACTCCTTTTATAAAATATTAAATCTTGTATAATAAAAACATCACAATCATTTGGATTGAATAAAAGGTCCAATTATAGTGAAGTGGTTGTAAATTTTTATTCTGCAGTTTATTGGGTAGTCTCATTAGAATGATGACAAAGATCAAATTATTAAAAAAGGGTACACGAGGGGTGTATGATGCTGCAAACCAATTATTTTATTTACGTGTTGAAAGTGAACCATTGCAGTGTGGAGATCTCTAAAATTAGAGAGGAATAAATTTGCAAAGACATAAAAAATTAATTACAAAGAAAAAAACTTATTTAAAATATCTTTTTGGTGGTTTTTCATAAAAAAAAGGGTGGGGGCCAAAAAGTGTCTCTTTGGAGATGGTGGGTGCATCCTTTTTATGAAAAAAAAAACAGCATCCCCAAAAAAACGCAAATGAAAAAAAAGAATCTAAAAATCAAAAAAAATAAAATAAAATTGTACGAAAAAAAAGTGTTTAGGGTCGACTTTTTTTAATGTGTGAAGAAACCATTTATTCCCTAAAAAAAAAAAATCAAAGGACCTTTATTCTATTGGGCCAAATGGGTGATTTTTTTTTTCATAGTTTTTCTATAAAATTTGCAGGGTGAGGTTTGATTTTTGTTTTTAAGCTGCTGCACACCACCTCACTCACCAAAAAAGATCATAAAATATCGTCTACCAAAAGAAATTTTAATTAGAAAAAATAACGAATATTATGCTTTCAGTGTGTTCTCTGTGAGTTTCTTTTCTTTTCTTTTTTTTTTTTTTTTTTATTTTTTGTTAAATAGGCAGTTTTGGGCAGCACAACAACTTTCAGTTTGTGCGAAATAACAAATCCATCACCTAGTTAATTAACACCTAGTTTGTCATTCTTATATATTAGATTGGACACCCTTTAGCCATCCCCACCCCCGCCCTATATAGCCTTTTTTTATTTTTTTTTTTTTTATTTTTTTATTATTTTCTTTTTCAACTTGTATTTCTATTTGATCTAAAG
>AJWJ01000075.1:0-63287 GCA_000277445.1 Polysphondylium violaceum | reverse complement strand
TTAATTTTTATATTTTATTTTTAAATTCAATAAACTATAAAAACCCAATGAATTCTTTGAATTCATTAAGTCGATTTTTAATCTATATCTTTAACTCAAATTCTCAATACCTGATTATTTATAGTTTATAACCCTGTTCCTTCAGTAACAAATCCTTTAACAAATAATAGGATAAATCCCATTATTTATTAAAAGATCATAATACAGAAAAATAAAACCCCGATAAAGGAATAAGTTCAACAATAGATTGCTGAGGGTGAGATTCGAACTCACGAACCGACAGGATGAGATCTTAAGTCACACGGATTTAACCAGGCTTTCCTACCGCAGCTTTCATGAAAATCTAAAAAAATCCTGGTTTTTTTAAAATACTTGACTCGAAAAATATTTTTTATTTTATCTCTGACATTGTTTTAGGTCAAAAGCAATACCAAAAACTGAAGGAAGAGTGTTGACTTATTCAACAAAAAATTAAGATTTTAATATATGTTCTTTCCAATTATCTTTTGTAATAAAGTAAACATAATTCAAATTTTTTTCATAAACTACATATAAAATAAATATTTTATTTTAAAAGATTTGTGAGGACTGTTTTTTTAAGCATCAAAAGAAGATTCAAAAACTTCATTTTCTCCACCTTCTAGAATTTTAACAACTTGGGTATAAGGTGGACGATTATTTTTGGCAAGGTATTCAGTAGCAAAACCAAAAGCTTGTTTTCTTTCATTTGGAGAAGCCTTTAAACCAATCCAAACATAGATTTCAAAACCCAAATCCAAGATAAAGGCATCATTGGTATCGAGTGATTTCTTGCTGAGTTTACCTTGACCAACTTGGGTAAAGGTAAGTTTACCAGAGGCATCTGATAATTTGAACAATACTTTTTCACTTTTAGTTGGAGCAGTTTTAGGGAGTGGTGGAGCAATGGCACCTTTACCACCGAGGATCTTCCAAAAGGTTTCTGGGATATCAGCATCACCTTCAGTGTATACTTCAACCTTTGGTAAACCTTTTCTTTCATCATCAATAGCTCTAGCGAGGGCAGCACCCTTGGTTCTTTCAAGGCCACTAGATTGGGCACCATTGAATTGATAGATGGTTAAACCGGCATCCAATAAAAATACATCACCAGAGTTGAGTGATTTGGCAGAGAGATCAACTTCATTAACTCTAACGTGTTTGTCACCATGGATCCACAAGAGACGTGGTTTGTATTCTTCTGGTTTAACTTTGTTGAAGCCAGATTCAACACCACCCTTGAGGATAAAGATGGCATTATTTGGAAAGAGAGACAAGAATTTGTTAGATTCAAAATTTTGAACTTCTCTATATTCAACTGGACCACCACCAAGATAATCGTCCAATTCAACAGTTTTATAAGCAGCTGTACCAGCTTCATCAGTTGAAGTATATTCACCTAACCAAAAGTGAATATCTATTATTTGTATATTTTAATTAAAATATTAGTATTAATATATTTTTTTTCTATTTTAATAAATAAAAATACATACCATGTTTTAAACTATTACCACTCTTGAATGAATGTAAAACAATATAACTATCACCTTCATAAAATCTACCATATTGTTCTTTTGGAACTGGAACAACTTTAAAGTTTTCAATTCTCCAAACTAAAACACCAGCTTCTTTACCAGCCAATTTCCTATTAAATTAATTTATTAATATAAAATATTTAGAGATAATTAAAATTACCACTACTTACCATTGAGCTTCTAATTGAGCTTTATCTGATCTACATTTATGGTCTAATGAAGAAATTTATTTAATAAATGTTAATAATAATAAGAATAAAAACATATGTGATTACAAAAACATACCAAGGTCAGAACCCATCAAGGCAATGTTGGTTTCTGCTAAATTAATTTTCTTATTCTTAATCATTTTATTTGATGTTGTAATATTAGTTGTTGGTATTATTAATTTACAAAAATTATTTTTTAATTTATGATGATCAGGATTATTTTTTTTTTTTGTAAAAAAAAAAAATAAAATTCAAAATTAAANGGTTTTTTTTTTTCAAATAATAAGCAACACTGTGCACAATATAGATCACATTTTTTGGTGTTTTTTCGATCTCTGCAGATCTGGGTAGGTGTATGAAAAAAAGGTTATAGACCAAAGTTTTATAAAACACCCGCACCCTTCTAATGATAATGGTCATAGCTTGATGTAATTAAAAGAGAGACTTTTAGACTTTGTATATCGATTTCAATACCTATAATCAATTTATAATATTGTCGAAACAAAATTAATAAATACAATTGTTCAAATAATATAATCTCATTATTTTTTACTCTTTATATTATTTGATTTCTTTTTTTTTTTTATTTTTGTCAGTTTTTTTTTTTTCAAAAAACAAATCAAAAGGATCCGGCTTGTGGCTTGAATTCAACGAAAATATGTTGATATTTTAAAATAACAATGTTACTGCATTGTACAATTAACATTTTTCTCTCGAAAAACCTAATCACATTTATTTAT
Organism: Polysphondylium violaceum; assembly: GCA_000277445.1. Lineage (NCBI taxonomy): Eukaryota > Evosea > Eumycetozoa > Dictyosteliales > Dictyosteliaceae > Polysphondylium > Polysphondylium violaceum. The sequence goes on along the minus strand of AJWJ01000075.1, from coordinate 60,785 downwards.
CAAATAAAAATTCATCCAATTTATCATCTGTACACTTTTGAAATTCATTTAAATCAACATGACAAATTTGATCAAAATCTTCATCCATATCAACTTGAATTGATGTATTTGAATTTGTTTTTGTTAAATTATTATTATCATTATTATTATTATTGAGATTACTATTATTATTATTATTTGATTTTGTTGTTGTTTTCTTTACTTTTGGACTCACACCATTCTTGGTAGTCGTTGTTGTTGTTGATGTTGATGTTTTCTTTTTAGGTGCAGCTTTCTTTGATGTTTTAGTTAGAATAGCTTTCTTTTTCTTGCTTTTAGCATCATCTTCATCTTCACCATCTTCGTTATCATCATCGTCGTCATCATCCTCATCATCATCATCATCATTACTATTTAAAATTAATAATTCTTGTTCATTTAATTTCAAATTCTCCATTTTCTTTGCCAAAATCTTATTCTTTCTAAGCTTTTTTTCATCCAATTTCTTTTTTCTTTCATCGTCCAAATATTCTACTCTTGCTAAAATTTGATCAATAAAAGAATCAATTTCCAAACTACTGTCACCGCCACCACTATTCAATAGTAGCCCAGTTTGATTCACTTGGAGAGTTTGCTCTTGATCATTTAAAACTTTACCTAATAAATTGTATTTTGATTGCAACATATTCCATAGATGTTCATCGGCAGTGCCCTGAGCAATGAGATATTGAATTAAAACAGAGTTTTTCTGACCATAACGATGAGCCCTGTCTTCGGCTTGGAAGAGGGTGCCTGGTGTCCAATAGAGTTCGGCAAAAATCACCACCGAGGCCGCTGTCAAAGTGAGCCCAGTGCCAGCGGCGGTGATACTCAGTACGGCCACCTTTATTCCAGAATCCTCACTTTGAAACAGCTTGACCAATTCGTGACGAGAGTGGACGGGTGTACTTCCATCGATACGTATGTGTTCAACCTTTTTCTTTTTCAAACTATGACAAATGCCATCAATCACATTTGTATGATGGGCAAAGACGAGGTACTTGGTTGGAGAGTCTTCTTCAAACTTTTCATTTAAATATTTGTTTACCGCATCCAATTTATAGAGACCAGTGTCTCTAAACAACTTTAAAAACAATGAGCTTCTTGAACCTTTTTTACTTCTTGCGGTAAAGGGATCGTTGGTACCCTCCATTTCTTGTTTGGCTTGTTTAAGCTGTTCAAATGTTTTGCCAATGGCAACCAACTTTTTCTTGTCCAATTTAATAGTAATGCTCTCTCTGATCTTGTCTGGCAGATCTGTGAGCACATCTTCTTTGAGTCTTCTAATCATGATTGTGTTTAAAAATAGATTGAGTTCTTTCATATTGGATGAGCCAAAGTAATCGAGACCATAGTTTGTAGTTTGAGCATTACAGTATCTGTACATATAGTCTGACCAAGACTGGAAAAAGGGTATCAATGCCGACACTTGAGTGTACAATTCATAGGGTCTTGATAGAGCTGGTGTGCCTGATAAGAGAATTGCTCTCTTGGCCTTTGATAGAATGGGTAGCACCGATTTAGTTCTTTGGGATTTATATTGTTTAATATAATGGCTTTCGTCGGCGATCACCACCTTGAATTGCTGATCGGCTATTTGTTGGGCTCTTCTATTCACTAAATCATAGCTAATGATATTAATTTTACCATTTAGACCACATTTGCCATTCATAATCACCTTGATGTCTAAACTGTCTATAACGCCACCCAAAAACTTTTCAATCTGATCTGCCCAAGGTAATCTAAGAGATGAGGGGGTGATGATGAGTAAAGGCCATTCTGTAATATAATAGCATGCTACTGCAATGGCCTGAATTGTTTTACCTAAACCCATTTCATCTGCAATCATACATCTACCTTGTTTACTAATGGCAAACTCTAACCCTTTTCTTTGAAATGGCATCAATGTGTTTAATAAAGTAGTTGGAAGTCTTGATAAATCCATAGGTGGTTCGTCTGGTTGTTGTTGCTGTAGTTTGACTTTTGTAAAAAATGTATTCAATATATGTTTAGGTAATCTACCAATGATACAACGAAAAGGTATTAGTTTTTGACATAAAACATCATGATATTCAATTGGAAATGTCCACCATATATTGCCATTGTGTTGAATTGAATCACTATTTGGTATATTTTTAAATATTTCTGTTATTTCTTGATTATTTGGATCTGCACAACTAAATGATTCATTTGATATTAATTGAAATATAATTTGTTTTTGAATATTATATTGTCTTTGTTGAACTATTATATTATTGTTATTGTTATTATTATTATTAAGGTTATTATTGTTGTTATAGCTACTATTGGTACTACTACTATTAATATTATTTGTTATAGGAGTTGTTGTGGTTGGTTTAAGTGGTGATGTTGATTTTAGAGTTAAAGCTGTTGGCTTTAATACAAGTTTTTTTGGAAGACTAAGGGGTGTTGCATTTTGGGTAGTAGTCGTTGTTGTTGTTGCTGTAGGTTTTGAGCTATTACTATTATTGTTATTAGTACCAAGACTATTATTGTTAACTGATCCCAATACTGTTGTTTTGGGTAAAGATAAAACTAGTTTAGGTCTAAGTGGCTTAATAGGACTATTGTTTTTAGGTACAAATGTATTTATATTATTATTGTTGTTGTTATAATTATTTGATGAACCATTGTTACTGCTATTTGTAGGAGTGGTAGTTGAAGAAGAAGCTACATCATAATCATCATCACAACCAAAGTCAAAATCTTCATCTGTGTCTGTCATTTAACTCAATAAATAATTAAAACATATGTATGTGTATATGTGTATAAATGTTTGTATGTGTATCTACAGAGATGTATGAGCGAAAGAAAATAAAATAAAATCTGTGAAGAGCAGCTCAAGCATCATTTCTCAAAAAAAATGCCAAGAAAAAGAGGAAATTGCAATTTTTTCATTTTTTTTTTTTTTTTCATTTTTTTTGCATATTCATTTACGCAGAAAAAGATCTTGGTTTTTCCTTTAATTTCATAAAAACATCAATATACTATAATATATATAAACAACAATGCCATTCGGACAAGTCGTAATCGGACCACCAGGATCAGGTAAAACAGTGTATTGTAATGGAATGTCACAGTTTTTAGAGTCTACAGGTAGAAAAGTAGCAATTGTAAATTTAGATCCTTCAAATGAAAACATACCCTATACACCTACAATAAATATACAAGATCTCATAGATTTTGATTCAGTGGTAGAGAACACTGAGTTGGGTCCCAACGGAGGTATGTTGTTGATGATATGATAACATACACAGTCAGTCAGCCAGTCAGTAGTGTCTAACAATAACAATAACAACAACAATATAGGATTAATATTTTGTATGGAGTATTTAGAAAAGAATATAGATTGGTTAAAAGAAAAGTTAGAACCTATTAAAGATCATTATGTGATTTTTGATTGTCCAGGTCAAGTCGAATTATACACACATTATAAAGTCGTTTCAAATATATTGGAGCAAGTTCAGAAATGGTCATTTAGAGTATGGAGATAAGTGTTTGGTCGTTGTTACGACGATAGTATACTAACACACGTGTATGTATGTATATAGTTAACAGTGATACAAGTGTTTGATTCATTCTATTGCAAGAATCCCGCCAATTTTATATCAGTTTTACTCGTGTCGCTCTCGTCGATGGTCAGACTCGAGCTGCCTCATATCAACGTATTGTCCAAAATGGACTTGGTCGAACAGAACGGACCGCTGGATTTCCAATTGGATTTCTATACAGATGTGTTGGATTTGAAATACTTGAATTCGTTTCTCGACAAAGATCCAAGACTAACACGCTTTAGTCAGCTCAACAAGGCCATTGCGGGCATTGTCGAGGACTATAGTTTGGTGTCATTCACACCGCTCAACATTATGGACAAATACAGTGTGGGTGAGCTGTTGAAAAAGATTGACAAGAGCAATGGGTACATCTACACATCAAAGGACCAATCGGCCGTCAACGACTCGATCATGGAGGTCTCTGAAAAAGAGTTGAATTGGGATTTCGACAAGTACCACGAAATTCAAGAGAAATACTACTCAGAGTATGACGACGACGATTGGAACTATGAATCTGAATTTAATAATCTTAAATAAACTATTCATTATTATAAGATAGATCATTGTTGTATTTAGTAATTATGTGTATCTATCTTATTGTGATCTCATAGATTTCATTTGAATTCACCTCGATACAAATATAATATATAAATTAAATAAAAATAAAAATAAAATAAAAAATAAATTCTTTGCATGCGTGGGATGTTCACACATTTTCTTTTTTTTTTTATTCGTTTTGTCATATATAAATAGAGTATAGATATATAGATTTAGATATATAGATATATAAATAGATAATGGGTGATTCATTAATTAGAAGTATTTCAGGTGTTAGAGGTGTCGTTGGTAAATCATTATTACCAAATGTGATTATAAATCATATTTGTGCTTTTGCTAAATTACTCGAATCAAAACATTATAATCAAAAACAAAAGAGAATTGTAGTAGGTCGTGATTCTCGTGTATCTGGTCCATGGGTCGAAATGTTGGTCAATGGTAGTTTAATTGCTTCAGGTTATGAGGTTATTCATATTGGTATTGCTTCAACCCCAACTGTATTGTATTATGATTGTCATCATTTTTAATATTCAATATTGATAGGATATAGATACTAATATTTAAATAAATAATAATAATAATAATAAAGGTACAATTTATGGTACAACAAACACAAGCATCAGGTGGTATTGTTATCACTAGTAGTCATAATCCAATTCAATGGAATGGACTTAAATTTGTTGGACCAGATGGTTTGTTTATTGAGCCAAAGAGTTGTGATATATTATTTAGTTATGCAGATTATCCAAATGGATTTGATTTCTCTAGCTATTCACATCAAGGCTCCATCACCACCAAAGAGGTAGCCAATACTCTTCACATTGAAAAGATTTTATCACTCCCTTTTATTGATGTTGCCAAAATAAAGAGTAAACAATACACTGTTGCTTTGGACTCAGTCAATGGCGCCGGAGGTCCAATCATGACTGCCCTTCTCGGTCAATTGGGATGCAAGATCATTGGACTCAATCTTGAGCCCACTGGCGTTTTTGCTCACACTCCCGAACCAGTACCCGCCAATCTTGGCCAACTTTGTGAGCTTGTCAAGAAAGAAAAAGCAGATTTTGGTATCGCTGTCGATCCCGACGTCGATCGTTGCGTCTTGATTGACGAGACTGGCACACCCGTCGGTGAAGAATACACCCTTGCATTTGCCGTCGAGCTCTTGCTCGGTGACTGCGGAAGAAAAGGCTACGTCTGTAAGAATCTCTCTTCATCTCGTGTCGTTGACGACATTTGCAAAAAGTATGGAAGCCAAGTCGTTTGCACACCCGTTGGCGAGATTCAAGTCGCCAAAAAGATGGAGGAGCTCAAGGCCATTATTGGTGGTGAAGGCAATGGCGGTGTCATGTTGCCCGACATCCACATTGGCCGTGACGCCCCCGTCGCCGCCGCCCTTATTCTCCAACTATTTGCCAATCGTGGCTTTAAAAAGATGTCTGAGCTCAAAGCCTCTCTCCCACAATACGAGATTGTCAAGCTAAAGGCCGGCATTGAGGGTCTCGACCCAGACCGTATCTTACAAGACTACAAGACCCAATACAGAGGCAAAGAGGGCGTTGAAATCAATGAAGAGGACGGTCTCAAAATTGACGCCCCCGAATGGTGGGTCCATTTGAGAAAATCAAACACCGAACACATCATTCGTGTCATTTCAGAGAGCAAAACTGTAGAGCAAGCCACAGAGATTGCCCAAAAGTTTATTGATGAAATTGAATCAAAGCGTAGTAAATAAATAACTAATAAACTAACAAATAAATATAAATAACAATATCACCACATTGTATCCTTGTGAAATCACCATTATCTCTTTTCCTTCCCCACTCACACGTCATAGTATCAGCAAAAAATGAAAAAATGAAAAAAAAAGATATGTTGGTGTGAATCATGATTCCAATTGGTGGATTTTTTTAAATTTAGGTGTGTATATTTTTTACATCAGTCATTCATACACACATCATCATACCTTTTTTCAATTTTTTTTCTCTGATAACCCTTATTTGGTGTTTGTTAAAATTTTAGATTGAAAAGATTGTTTTTTTTATCTATATTTTTATAAATTGTGGTTGTGTGATTATTATTAAATCTTAGTAGACAATTTGTGTGTATTTCTGTGTTTGTGTTGAGTGGTTTGTTTGAGTCTGTATCTTTTTTTACTTTTTTTTACATCCATACCCAGGTGTTTATTTGTATGTATCATCCACTTAATGAAATTAACAAATTATATTCTAATTATTAATTTTATTATTTATTTATTTATTTAAAAAAACCACAGCACTACATACATAAAAACTTCACTCGTACACGCGTTGTTTTTCAATTATTTAATTCACAGAACACATTGCCAACTAAACTTAAAAGTTTTTAATTCTTTAGAGTTTTTTTTTAAAAATTATGTTTGGTTCTAAAGAAATATCAACTCAAGACAGCAATAACAATATATTATCAAACAATGGAGATCAACAACAACAAGCTCAACGATATATACCTCCACAAATTATTATAATTGATAATAATATTATTAACGACAGAGAGGATGAATTGTTATTTTCAGAATTATTTCCCAAAGTATTTATTGTTCTTTTCATAAATTTTTTTGTTCAATTTGAAATATGTATTAATAGCAGTATTTATAATGATAGAAAAAACAATCAAAACTTCAGGATATTCCGACTATAGGAAAAGTGTTTCTATTATGTGTATTTTTAGAACTTTTAGTTACTTTTTCAGTATTGGTCATTAGGTTAGCCAAATGGGATGGTTTAAATGATAATTTTAAATTTTCTGTATTGGCCTTATTATGTTCATTTTTTTTATTTTTTTATGCATTCGATTCGGTAAGATTATTAATATTGATTAATTTAAGGGCACATGTATTAATACTTTTACTCTAAAATAGATTTATCATGAAAATAAATTTCAACTATTTAGTTTTATAATAATGGTTTCAGTAATTAGTTTGGCGGGTATTTATCAATTTTATAAATCAATTTTAATGTATCATGATATAACTAGTTGGTTAAGATTTACATCTGCTCTATTTTTTATTCCTTTAAATGTTACTTTGGCTTATTTTTCTTATAAAAGATTTGGTTGGAGGTTATACAAAAAGATTGGAACTTCAATTGAATTAAGAAGTAAGTAAATTTGGTAAAACAACACATCTATTTTTGATTACTAATACCTTTATAGGATTATATAAAACATATGAAGTATTTTTGTCTTTATTAAAAATTGATATCTTTATAAATTCCTTAATGATTGGTTGCTTTTTTTTCTTTTATCAACAATATTATATAGAATTTTATATGTATGTAAAAATGTTTTAGGAAAAAAAAGAATTTTTATATCTAATATTTTAAAAAGAAATTTTATCATATTAGCTTTAAATATTATATGGGTATTTTCAGGAAAAATATCAATACAAGAAGAGAGTAGAGTTTTATTTTTCATATTTATTTTTACTAGTTGGATAGTACCTTGTTTTGACTCGTGGAAAATTGCAACTATCATAGAGTTAATGGTCACAAAATCAAACGATTGGGATAACGGAATACCTGTTATGATTTTTGCCTTTGTATCCTTTTTAAATAGAGTACTCTTAATTTTATATAGTACCAAAGCTTACAATAATTTTGGAAAAGGTTTAAAAATCGTTTTCCAAAAGAGTAAAATGAGTGGTACCTCAAGAGAATTATAAATATAACATAATTTAAATAGTTTTTTCTTAATTTAAATTATTTTTATTGTCATTATTATTTTTGTAAAAGATATATTTACTCTGATTTAGTGGGTGTGGCAGCAGTGCTGTCAACAGTTGTAGTGTTGTTTTTGGTATTGGCAGCTCTAGTTTTTTCACCAATTTTAATCATATCTCTGATATTAAACTTTAATAATTCACGATAAATTGAAAGGATTGATGTTGCTACTGAAGACTATTATTCAATAAATAAAATTGTGTGTTAATTAAGCCAATAAATATATTGATAACTACAAAAGTACAAATTACTTACTTTAATAACTTCAATAATAAAAACATATTCTGGATTAGATAAATCAACCTTAACTTCTGGATCAACCATTGCTGCTACATCTTTGATTGTATCGTTTTTATTCAAAGTATGATTGTTTCTTGTTCTCATTTCAATGCCAAATGAATTTGGTTTAATATTTTCAAATTTCTCCTTGATAACATCTTTCATAATTGGATAGAAATCAACATCTGATGCACGACATGTTCTAGTGATTGGCACCATTTTAGCTGTAAAACGGCTATATATAAACTAATATTAGTATATAAATCCAAAAATACAGTCTACACACTAATCAATGAATTAATTAATATTACATACATCTTGTTTAAAACTTTATCTGGAATAAAAACAGATTGATCACCTTGTTCATACATTTTTTTTGAAGATTCTGGAAATTTGGCTAAAATATCGTCGACTACTTGAGTTGATTGTTTATGTTTTAGGAGTTGTCTTTTGTAGATATCGATAAGGATACAATTCATAAAATCGATTGGACAAATATCTGGAATTGGCATATTAACAAAATAAATACCACCACAACCTGAATTGATCAATTCAAATCTTTTAAATCTTTTGTTTGGCTCTTCAACTTTAGGAGTAGTTGTAGTAGTTGTTTTACTATTATCTTCAGTATCACTTTCTGCTTCATCACCACTTTCCTCCTCATCATTATTTACCTTTTGATTAACTTCTTTAGGGAAATATTTATCTGCATACTGTTTATTGTTTGACAATTAAAATAATAAGATACATTAATACTGTGTGCATTTAGAATTAGATAATCAACACATACTAAATTAACTAGAGGTAGGATTTCACCAATAGAATTTGCTTCTCTAGATTGATCACAAGTCACCAATAGACCCTTAACCTTTTCACTTGTGGCAAATAGTCTACTGTGTTTTTTGAATCCTTTGAATCTGCCTTTATAAATTGATTGGGGTTTCTTTGTAGTTGTTGAGGTGGCTGTATCAGTCTTTACATCTTGGCTTTTTTCAGATTTTAATGATTTATCATTGCTACCACTATCTTGTTCAATAGTTCTTTTGTTATTTTCATTGACAATGTCTGCTGTAGTTGTAGTGGTCATTTTAAATATATATATATAGATTATGCCTATGAAACAAAAATCATCATCAGTCGTGCACAGAGTCAGATTTGAATTTATCGATTTTTTTTTTTTTTTTTATTTTTTTTATTTTTTTTTGTAATTCAATGAATATAGTATCCCTATTTTTGTTTCAATAAAAATCACCCAAGTCATATTTCAAAATCTTGATTCTCACTTGTTTGATCGATCAAGACAAGTATATTTCCTAAATAATATATTTATAGTTTTTTTATTTTTTTTTTTTATTTTTTTTTTTTGTTAATTTTTTCGACAAAGGGACATATTTTTATCAGATTTAGATATTTGAAATATTAGATTACAGACATACAGACATACTCATCTCAAATACAATAAATGAGTGACCCATTTGATCAATGTGAATGGGCAGAGGCTACAACACCCGAAGGTAAAAAGTTTTATTATCACAAGGTATTAAGAAACTCACTATGGGAGAAGCCAAAAGAATATTTAGAAGCAGAAAAGAAAGCTGCTCTGGTATGGAGAGAATATCAAACTGAAACTGGTAGAAAATATTATCATAATCCCATTACAAAACAAACTAGATGGGATCCACCTGATGGTTTTGTTTCACAATCTTCTCCGTCATCATCAAACATCAACAATAATATACAAACGAATGATGAAGATAATAGTAATAATAATAGCAATAGTAATATATCAAATTCAATAAACCCTAAGTCATCAATAATAGAAGAATCTTTGAACAATAGTAATAATAGTATGAATAACAACAATAGTACATCTTTAGAGGGTAAAGAGGAAGCAATAGTAGTATTTAAAAAGTTATTGTCAGACAATGATATAAGTTCAACATGCACTTTTGAAAAAGCACTTAGGAATATAGCAAGCGATGAAAGATATCAAGCATTGAAAACAATGGGAGAAAGAAAACAGGTGTTTTTAGATTACCAGCAAGATAGAAAGAGATATGAGATGGAGGAGAAAAAAAAGAAGAGAAAAAGATTAGAGAAGACTTTATCGCATTGCTCAAAGAGTCGAAAGAAGTGACACAGCTCATGTCGTGGAGACGTGCAACATTGTATTTTGAAAACGAAGCCCGATGGGAGGCGATCGAGAGCGAGCGAGAGAGAGAGGATTTATTCAGAGACTACATTGCCTCGCTTGAGGCCTTGGAAAAGGATCGTTTGTTGGCTGTGAAAAAGGAAAACATGAACAAGCTTCGAGAGAAATTCGAGGCCGATCAGTCCATCACAGTGTCGAGCCAATGGCGTAGAATCAGAGATCAATTTGAAAACGACCCCTTGTTCCAAGAGTTGGATAAATTTGATTTCCTCTCTGTCTTTGAAAACTACATCAGAGACTTGGAAAAGAAACAAGACGATCAACGTCGTCAACAACGTGACAAATTGAAAAAGGAGGCCAGAAAAGACCGCGATCAATTTAGAGCATTTTTAGCAGAAAAGTTTAATAGCGGTGAGCTCCATGCCCTGACGAGGTGGAAAGAGTTTAAGAACAAGTTTCAAACAACTCCCATATTCAACTCCCTCTCCAATCGTACCATCGGCTCCACCCCCTTGGAGCTGTTTTGTGATTTCAAAGAAGATCTCGAAGTCAAATATGAAAAGGATTACAGAAAACTCAAAGATCTCGTCAAAGATCTTGACTTTACCTATGTGCCCAACGAAACCACCTTGGAGTCTTTTAAACAATCCATGGAAAAGAGTGAAAAATCAAATTCAATTTCCCCTTTTAATTATTTACCATTTTTAGAATATGTATGTAATTTTTAGATTTAGATTTATAGTTTTGTAGATCTGTAGATGTATGTACTAACACAAATCTATCTATAATACAATAGTTGAGATACAAAGAAGAGAGTAAAGAGAAAACAGCAGCCAAGAGAAAAAAGAAGAGGATTGGGTATTTCAAGAGATTGTTGTGTGACACTAAATCTATAACCAAACAATCGACATGGGAGGAAGTAAAAGCGACGTTGGCCGACAAAAAAGAGTATCAAGATTTAGATGACGCTCAAGAAAGAGAGAAAATATTTGCATCGTACATTGAATATCTTGCGCAACAAAGTGTAGAAGAAGAGGGCGATGAAGAAGGTGAATTACCATCGTCATCCTTGACCTCTACTCATCACAATGCATCCCGTTCAAATGGTTTTGCACCACCACTTTCTTCATCGTCAGCCTCTAAAAAACGTAGATCATACGACAGAGACAGAGGCACTGATTCCGAGTTGGAAAGTGATTGGGAGAATAGAAAATCATCTTCATTCAAAAAGGAAAAGAGATAGATAGTATTTTGTTTCGTGTCAATCCTGCATATGAAATAACAGTGATCTATATAAATCTAAATTCACTCTAAATAAATTTTTTTTTTATAAATATTCTTTTTTTTTTTTTTTGACATTTTTCTAAACCTGGTGGAAAATCAATTTTGAAAAAAATTCCCACTCCACACATTTTATGCATTGTGTAGGTTTTGCCCCCTTTTTAATTATTTAGTTGAAAGATTCAGACATTTATATATTTTAATATACTTTGACACATTAGACATCTTTCGGTTTAAGAATTCTGAGGATACAGCTCCTTTGATTCGTTTTTTTTTTTTGTTTTTTTTAAATTTTTTGTTTTTTTTTGTTTTTTTGGGGAGGTGACCACCACAATTTATTATTCCCTTTTTTCAACCCCTTCTTTTTTTACCATTATTATACAAATTTGTGACCAATTATAATTGTATGTGTTTTTTTTATAATTCATATTTTAATACTTTTATCCTCCTATCATATTCATAAATACTAATATATTACATATATACATATATTTGACATTTGCTCTGACATGTCATTATCTAATCAAATTATGGACTTTTTACATTCAGTAATGGAGGATATACAACACCAACAACAACCACAGCAGCAACAAATATATAATATACAGCAACAACAACAGGCACAGTTTCTATATCAACAGACTCCACCACCATTACACGTAGAGCTAGATAGCAAAGATACTTCTCCCACTACTGCTGCTACGATATTGGATGGTGCTACACCAAACACAAATTTAAAGATGAATCAATTTATAGATTTATTTCAAGATAATGTTAATATTAATAATAGTGATTCGCCAATAACCAACAATGATAATAGTAGTAGTAATACAACTAGTCCTATTGCTACAACAACAACAACTAGTACACTAGAACAAGATCTTTTATTAGTACAACAGCAACAACAACAACAGCAAACAAGCTCATCACAATTTAATACACCTACAACCATTTCTTCATCATCTTCTTCACCATCGTCTTCAATACCAACATCTCCATCAAATAATAATTTAAACGATAACAATAGCAACAATACAGATAATACTGGTAACGGTAATGATGATATTATACCTAAAAAACAACAGGTAGCTAGAATAACAACCAATAATTTTTTAGAAGCATTACCTCAAGAGATTGTCAATTATATATTTTTAAAAGTTGGAGCTAATGGAGTAAAGGATCTCATGAGAGTCAACAAGTTATGTCACAAGACTGGTATGAATGAAAAGTTGTGGTTGTATTTTGTCGAACATGATTTTAGATTGGAAAAACTAGAGATTGGTCAATACATTAAACTCAATGGAGGCGTGAGAGCACTCTACTCTAATTTATACTTTAAGAAAAAGAATAGTCTGCCACGCGCACCATCCAGCAATCCGCTGATTCAGTATTTCTTCAGACCGATATCCAAAATACCGGCACTCTTTTCCAGAAAAGAGTACAAAGCACTCATGTATGGCTTGGACGGTGTGGGCAAGACCACCATGTTGTATAAATTTGCGCGTGGCGAGAATGTGCGTACTTTGCACACCAACGGCTACAACGTCGAGATTGTCGAGTACAAGTCGTGTGATTTCATCTGTTGGGACATTGGCTACGAAAAGACCAACGTCCCTGTGTGGCAATACTATATACAAGACACACAGGCCATCATTTTCATCATAGACAGTTGTGATCGTCAACGACTCCGTTTGGTAAAAGAGGAGCTATGGAATTTAGTCAATGATAAGAATGTTCAAAAAATTGTAAATTTCAAACAACAAAACAACAACACCAACAACAGCAATAATAACAGCAATAACAAAAACACAGATACACGCGTAAAAGTTTTAATATATTCAAACAAAACTGATCAAATATCTGAGAATCCAATGAATACTCTGGAAGTTGCCCAATCATTATCTTTATACAATTTACCAAAAAATATATCTTGGCATGTTCAAGTAAGTTTGATTATTTATCCATCAGTACTTTAATATTTGAAAAAAGAATATTATATATTAATTCATTTCTTCATATTTTAAAATATAGGGTTGTTCAGCTACATCTGAAGAAGGAGATGGTTTATATGAAGGTCTAGATTGGCTCAGTTCTCAATTTGATACTTAGAGGGTTCAATGTTTTTATATATAGATAGATATACTACTTTTTTTTTTTTTTCTTTATTTCTTTTGGTACCTCATCAATCATTTAATTTATTATTAGGGGTAAAAAAGTCCGATCCAATATACAATAATAATAATAATAATAATAATATAAACATAAAAATGAAATATAATTAAATTCTATATTTTAATAAGGTTTTCACATAAATTATACCAATACTTAATAAAAGTATATAAATCTTTCTCCAAAGCTCGTATTTATTGGTAAAATGCATGGGATTCATGGTTGTTGAATGGTTGCGTCATTTCAATTCGGGGCGATCGTTAAGTTCTTCATAAAATTTTTTTTAAAAAATGTTCATTTTTTATCATATGCAAAAAAGTAATAATGACTCGACTACAGATAAAAAACAAAACAAGTTCATATAATTTAATTATATATTTATTGTTTTTTATATCATTATTATCGATATCATGTTATATATTCTTTACAGGATTCTTGTTGATGAGGTTTGAATTGCCTCTAAAGAGTCAATGCGTTCAATCCCCTCTGCCAAATAGTAATACTGTCAATATAAACGAACGAGGTCAAGAAGAGATAGGATGTTGGATGGATAAAACCTATAAAAAAGCAGTTATTGTAGTGATAGACGCACTTAGATATGATTTTGTGTCAAAACAAACTAGAGATAAAAAGAATAGCGATAAAGAGCACGATGTAATGGAGTTGTCTGAATTCTTTCATAACAAGTTGACATGTTTACATGACTTGCTCGAAAATAAATCAGAACATACATTGTTGTACAAGTTCATTGCCGATTCACCTACGGTAACAATGCAAAGAATCAAAGGTATATCTACGGGATCGTTGCCCACGTTTATTGATGTTGGTTCAAATTTTGGTGGTGAAGCCATTGTTGAAGATAGCATTGTGCATCAGTTGTCTTTTCATGATGGACAGGATTCATTTGACATCCAAAACAACAATTCAACCTTTAGAAACAAAGTTATATTTGTGGGTGACGATACATGGGTCAGTTTGTTCCCCTCTCACTTTTACTCTCAGTATCCTTATCCTTCTTTTAATGTAAAAGATATTCATACCGTCGACAATGGTGTCATTGAACATCTTTTACCCACGATCACAAAGCACAGTGACTCTTGGGATATAGCCATTGCTCATTTACTTGGTGTAGATCATATCGGTCATACTTATGGTCCCTCTCATCCTGAAATGATTAAAAAAATGGATCAAATGGACCAATTTTTATTATCTGTAAGTTTTATAGATCTCGATGTATCTATCTATATATCTCACTAACCTACTATATATCTTTTTCTCCGATATAGATATTAAATAATATTCAAAATGACACAATATTTATATTGATGGGAGATCATGGTATGACAACTGATGGTAATCATGGAGGTGCAAGTCATTTGGAAACTGATGCAGCATTGTTTATTTATTCACCTGGTGTAAAGATTAATTCCAAAGATTTCCCACTCGACCAATTGGGATTAAACGAACATCAAAGAGACAGACACATTAGTCAGATCGATTTAGTTTCAACTTTATCATTATTATTGGGTATACCAATACCATACGGAAATTTAGGTACAATTATACCAGAGTTATTTTATAGCAGTGGTGGTGATGGCAACAATAACAACAATGGTAATTGGGATAAACTATTACAAGCATTAAGAATTAATACATTCCAAATACAAAGATACATAGAATCTTATTCTAAAATCTCTAAAGAATTTCCAAAATCAAAATTAGACTATTTCCAATCTTTGCTTGATAAAACTGAAACCTTATATTCAAACTATAAATCCTCAAACATTAATCCAATTGATATTTATAAAGGATATTTGGAGCTTCATGGTCAAATCATTGAATTCTGTAGAGATATTTGGGCAACATTTGATTTTGTATCAATGAATGTTGGTATTGGAATAATGGTATTGATAATTATTTCTATTATTTTATTTTTATTTAAAATTATTAGAAATAATATCAATTTACATGATATTAAATTTCCATTTAAATCAATTATCTCTACTTGGGTCATTGGTAGTTTGGTATCTTTATTTTTAATTCAACATTATCAAGATCAATATCCATTTACAACTCTATATTTTACAACTCCAACTATATTAGCTTTAATAGTATTTATTATTTATCCATATAGTTTAATTAATAATAATCATAGTAATAGTAATAGTAATAATAGTTGTAAAATTAGTAATATTTTCAATAATGGACTAATAATTTATATTATTTATTTTATTCCATTATTATCAATTATATTACATGGCGCATCATTTAATTCCAATAGTTTTATTGAAACTCAACCAAATGTTGTTAATTTCTTTATTGTCAGTAATGTTTTATTGTTATTTGTTGCATTGTTTTATTATCAATCAAAATGGAATAATTTCAATGTTATTCTTTTGTTTATCGTATTGTTTTCATTATTTTGTACATCTACACTTTTTACTCAAACTTTAAATGATTTATCATTTTATTTTGGTAATAATAATAGCAATAATATTGGTACTACAACAAATGAGATTAATAACAATATGGAGATTTATAGTCAAATTACAAAACCAAGACTTTGGATGGTTTCAATGATTTTGATATTTTTAATTTGGAACAAAGTTTGCAAGAGAGTAGTACCTACATTTGGCTTATTTAAAACCATTTTACTTGGTATGGCCTTACTCTCAATTACCTGTTTTTGGATCATCATTCAACCATTAACAGAGAATAATGTTCAATTAAGTTGGTGGTGTAAAGGATTTCTTCCTTGGATCGTTTATTCCTCATCCATCTATTTTATTTATTCGAGTATATCAACTACACCTAATACTACAGAAACAATATCAAAATATATATTATCAAAAGCCATTGAAATATTTTTATCCTTTTATTTGGTGATTTTATTATTACTTGGCTCAACCTATGCTAATATTATGCTTTGGTTATTAATTCAAACGATTTCAATTATCTTATTAATTTCAAGATTATATTCATCGCCATCATCAATATTTAATTCAATCAGTAGTAATAGCGATAATAATAACAACAAGACAGACACCAAGATATTTAAATATTATTTTAATATCATTATCTCATGCTTATGGGGATTTTTATCAATCCATCATTTCTTTTCCAGTGGCCACGAATATGCGATTAGCAAGATTCAATTCAGCAGCGCATTTATTGGTTTTGAAGAACATTTTATTTGGAGAGATGGTTTATTGGTATTGTTAAATACCTTTTCCTCGGGTGTTTTGTTTACTTTTTCATTACCAATATTGGTTTTATTTGCCAAGTATTATAAATCAATCAAGACTAATGATGATGAACAACAAGATAATAATAGTGCCAATAGTATCTCAACTGATCTTTTAATTGGATATCTCTCTTTTCTATTCTTTTTCATCTACAACACTTTACAAATGTTTATTTGTGTCTATCATCTCCGAAGACATTTGATGGTGTGGAGAGTGTTTGCTCCAAAGTATATTTTTGAAACCTGTCAGCTTTTAACAATATCTGTATTTATTGTTTTGTCATCGATTGTAATCACTCTTTTGCAACAGAGATTTGCAAAAACCAATAAGAGAGTAAAAGTTCAATAAAGGTTATCGTACTGGGAGGTTTTAATTATAATTATTGATTGATTGGTTTATTTATTTACAAAGGGGAGTAGGCTAGGTTGATCTGGCGTGAGTGATATTACAAATCATCCAAGCAAGTGTTGAGACACACCACACTATAATATTCTTTTTCCGGATATCAATTCCATAAACTCATGTTTACTAATCTGACCATCACCATCTAAATCTGCAAATTCAATCATTTCTTGTAAATCTCTATCTGTACATTCCTCACCTAAATTGACAGCTACAAGTTTTAAATCCTCAAAACTAATTTTACCAGATTCATCTTTATCAAATAATTTAAATGCTTGTTCCAATGTTGAAGGTGAATCCCTTTTTGGCTACATTATATTGATTAAACAATTAGATATAAAAAGAAATAGACTATATACATATCATAATAAACCTACAATTAAAGATGAAACTAAATCTGTAAATTGAGCAAGAGTATAAAACTTTAATAAATCTTTTTCTTTTTGACTCAACTCTATTCCCAATGCTCTACACGCGTATTTTAATTGTGTAATCTCTAGTTTAGCTATAATAATGGATAAGTAGATCGAATTAGTATACTAAATAGGTTCAAACAAAGTGCGTTTAACTCAATCTATATATCTATCAATCCTATACCATTATCACTTTTAAATAAATCAAAGGCTTCTTTAATCTCTGTTAATTGATCATCTGTTAGATTTTGTGGTGTTTTAGTTTGTTGTTTTTGTTGTTTGGGTGATTTAGCCATGGTGTGTGTATGTATATCTTGTAATCGTGTGACTGACAAAACGAATGCAAAGAAATTAAAAACTTCATATGCGAAAAAGAAAATAAAAAAAAAAAATGTTTCAAATAAATAAATTTTACCAAGAGTGCACAGATATCATTCGCACGTGGCTTTGAAGGTAGAGCACACATCATGTCATCAACACCTTCCAAAGCAACAGCCAAGACACGGGCGAGAAGTGCTGCTGCTGCTGCTGCCGCTGCCGCTGCAAATCCATCACCAACGACCACCACAACACCGCCACCAACAACCACCACAACACCTCCTCAAACGACAGCGACAAAAGTAACAACACCAACAACACCAGCACCAACATCAACGACTACTACAACAACTACTACTACGACGAGTAGTAGTACTGCTACGAGTAGTAGTCATCATACACCAACACCGAAATCAGAACCAAATGTAAATAATAAAAGAACATTAGATACCCCGAATTGGGAAGTAAAGGTATGTGTGGATATCATTGATAGTCGTGTAACAATGAACGAATGAATGAGTCTAATGACGATTATCTATCTATAGAAAAAACCCAAAAAAAGAAAACCAGGACCTTTGTCGATTGCAGAAGAGGACTTTATAGCAAATGCATTTAAAAATGTATCAGATTCAGTATTGACCGCAGATATTAGAAGAATAAAGAGAAAGTTTATAGTAAAAGAACAACAGAGAGCAAATGGTATACAACCATTTAATATAGATGATAGAGTACATCAGTTTATTACACATACAAAGAAAAAAGACCAAAAGCTACAAAACTACTATACAAATGATGAAATACCCTTCTTTCAAATCAAATCTTTTATTCCCTTGGTAAAGACCCCACAACAACCTCCTGTGAATCCACCACAACAACACCAACAACAACAGCATTATATAGATTCACATAATCATCAATATCAACAGCAACAGCAACAACAACACTATACTCCACCAAACTCTACACCACCCAATTATTATCAGCAACCCCAACCTCAAATGAATCCACAACAACCCCAACAACCATACTATAATACACAACCAGTCTCGCCTCATCATCCACCTAATCCCTCTTCCCATCCAATACACCCTACAAACAATTATCCTCCTCAACAACAACAACCTCTAAAGCAAAATACACCACCAACACCACAACAACAACAGCTACAAACACAACCAATTTATAAGCCACCACCTCCAGTCGCAAAGACAGTGCCAAATCCCATAACTCAATCACCACCTATATTACCAACTATACCTGTCTCGACAATACCTGTAAATACAACTAGCCCAGCTACAACCCCAAGAACCATTTCACCGCCAATAACATCGACACCTCCACCTACAACTACGGCAACAACCCCAATAACCTCACAACCCCCAATACTATCAACAGCTCCACCTACAACCATTACAACAAATATTCCGCCAACTGGGGCAACAATATCACCACCCGCAGTGTCAGCAACAATAACTACACCACAGCCAATAACACCAACCGTGGCAACAGTCCCACCACCAACAGTGACAACAACTTCACCACCAATTGTATCAGCACCTCCATCAACAATACAAACACCAAAACCAACAACAATTGTCTCACCACCTACAATAAACACATCACCTCCGACAGCAACAATACAAACACCACCCAAAACAGTTTCACCTCCAATGCTATCAACTGCATTGCCCAATACTACTAAAAATACAAAAACAGTACTACCAACTCTACCAGCGCCATCCACACCTCCCACAACACCGCCAACAGCAACGACAACCATAACTCCAAAAAAAACAACCATCACTCCTCCAACAATAACCTTTTCTCGAGCAGCAAGAGGAGGAGGAGCACCAACAGTGGAAAAAGATTTGGACGCTACAAAACCGATAAATAATAACAACAACAACTCTACATCCTCATCAACTACAACAGTAAATAGCAACAATAATAACAACAATGATTCTATCAATAAATTGACTAACGCCAAAAAAAATAAACCATTTAGTGAAATCATAAGCGATGATGGTGAAAATAGAACAATAGCCTATGACTTGACAAATCCCCCCAAAAGAATAGAGATACCGACACCAAAGATTCTACCCAAAAAACCCTCAGTGTCAGCAACAACAACACCAACTCAAGCAGTCAAGCAATCTAGTCAAGACTCACTCACATTGGAAAGATTTTATCATTGGTCAAATGATGATAATAGCAATAACAAGAATCAAAAATATACTGCGCAAACAACGTCATCAGCATCATCAACACCAATATCAACATTTAAAAAACCATTTCAACCGATCACAGAGTTGATTATGGGTAAATTTGAAAACACTCTGTTGGTCAAACCCTACATTAGTCCGCACACCACCAGAGAGCTCAAGCCCTTTATTCGAAGAGACTATGAAACCTGTCCGCCCAAACTATCAATCCTGCGCGAGCTTTACCAGTTTTTCAACGACCATTTGGAATTGTTCAACTATGACATCAATGCCGGCGGGGGCGGTGGCAATCTCAATCGATCCAACACCCCCTCCTCCCCCGCGATTGTGCACTCGATCGACTACCGATACCTCACGCCCGATTTGGTGGAAAAGGTAAACTTGTTTCTCTGCAACAACTTTTGGCCCGGCATCGATGTGTCTGACATTCTCGAGTATCCCGACTACACCGTCGTGGCCATGTACCGCAACCTCATCATTGGGTGCGGCCTGATGAATCCTGACGGCTACATTATGTTTATCTCTGTGCATCCCGAATGGCAAGGCCAGGGCATTGCGTCCTTTATGCTGTACCATCTCACTCAGACCATGGTGGGCAAAGACATCACCCTGCACGTGTCGACCAACAACAGCGCCCTGACCCTCTACCACAAGTTTGGCTTCAAGGTTGAGGAACACATCACCAACTTTTACGACAAATACTATTCTGATCAAAGCGGGAAATCCAAAAACGCATATCTCCTCCGTCTGAGACGATAGATCCCCATATGTCCCCAATCAGCAATCAATAAATATACCAAGATCACCTGAGGACTCGAGTCCAAGTGTCCTTCTTGACAATTTACCAGATTCATATGAAAATTTCTATTTTTTTCAATTTTTTTTTTTTGCAATTTTTTGCAATTTTTTACTTTTTTAAAATTTATTTGTGTCATATCATCTTGCACCCTCTCGCACACATTTCCATAGATCGAACCTACAAATATCACCATCAACAGCAGAAGCACCCACCCAGTCCCTTTTATCCATAGATTTAAAATATGATAAAAAATTAACCCAAATCCCAATTAAAAAAAACAAAGAAAGGATCATATTTTTTCATTTTTTTTTGTAAATTTAATTTATAGAGATAATAATAGACACATACATATAAAGACACATTCATCCAGAATCAAACAAATAGATAGACTATTCGCACCATCCAAGCAGTTTCCATAGTAATAATAGTAATACAAGTAGCAGCACAGCAGTAGTAGTCGAGTATTCATTTAATCAGACAACCGATCCAATGAATCAAGATATTGGAATACACCACCAATACAATAGCAGTAGTAGCAATAATTCATTCCATTCTGACGATTCATTAGAGGAAGGTGAAGAGATTGAAGAGAGAACATCATCTGCCGAACTTGATAAAAAGATATTTTTACTATCGAATCAAAATCCTCATCTTAAACTCAAGAGAACCGGTGACTCTGCACCCGATCCTCAATATGGTTCTTTTTTCAATACATTAAATTCCATTAATCAATACCATCAACAACAACAACAACAACAACAGCAACAGTATCAACAACAACAACAACAACAATTACAAAGCTCACCTACATCAACATCGTCAACATCTTCTATTTCATCCTCCACCTCCACACCCTCCTCATCCTCATCGTCGTCAAAGAATCGATCAAATCCATCGTCTACTTCTAAACCCCAACAAGCAAAGTAAGATATAGTCTCTATTTGTACATATATATCACATGCCTTTATTTATCATCAGACATCTCATTTATTTGGCAATTGCTCAAACTCTTGATTTGTCAATCCCCTTATCATACACACACACGCACACAATTATTGTGTGTTATTGTGAATGGTGTGGTGTGTGTGGTGTGTGTGTTGTGCTTTTTTTTTTTTTTTTGTATTCAATAATACAATGTTTACAACACACAAAACATATATTTACACACACACACAAGTTTATATATCTTGATATCATTTGTACAAATAGTATATTAATCAATCATAATCGTCACTCTACTCATAAAAACATAATTTTAGAATTGTAAATTATACCCAACCAATACCAATTAAAATTCGTGAAGAAACTTCACAACAAAGCAAACAAGAAAAGCCATCTTCTGATAAAAAAAGTCTAACTGTTTCAAATATTGTAAAAGTAATTATCGCATCTTTATCTTTGTGTGTTTGATAGAGTTTTATATTAATATCAAACAATAATTATGATTATTATTATGATTATATTATCATAGTATATGGTAGAAGCTTTTCCAGATCAACTACCTATGTTATCACCACCACCAAACAGAGCTCAAGAGAATAGTAGTAGTAGCGGTAGTAGTACTAATAGTAGTAGTAGTTGGAATTTAGATGATAAAAAAGAACATTTTATTGATCACAATCAACAAGAGAAAATGAATGAATCTAGTAAAAAAGAATCCAAATCGACTACAGCTACCAATGGCCATGAATCATCATCCAATTCAAGCACCAACAGTGCCAATAATGGTAAAGAAGAGAAAACAAAAATGAAATTGATATTAAAGTTACCAAAGAAACAAGATTCATCCAATGATCTCCCAACTACTACCGCCACCACTACAAAAGATAAAATGGATACCACTCCATCCAATGGATCAACTAGTAAAGATAAAATGGATACAATTCCTAAATCTACAACTACAACAACTACTAATAAGGAAAAGGATAGTGGCAACAGTAAGGATAAAGACAAAGATATTCAGAGCAAAGATCCTGTAAAAAGAAAATTGGATGACAAATTATCTTCTGTGAGTATTCCAAAAAAAGGATCAGCAACAACAACTACAACCACCAATTCAAAATCTTCTTTTGTGAAAAAAGAAGACTCTGGTTCAGATTCTGATGTCAATAGTAATCATACATCTGATGATGAAGATGGTAGAAAATCTAAAAAATTAAAATCTGATGTGAATACTTCCTCTTCGTCCAAATCATCAAATAATAACAATAACAATATGAAAAGTAATGGACCCAATACTACACCAAGCTCAAAGAGTAATAATAATAGTAGCAGTAGCAGTAGCAGTAAAACCAATACACCAATTAAAAAAGAAGAAAGTAAAAGTAGTAATAACACTAGTAGTAATAATAACAATACTCCTGTTAAAAAAGAAGAAGACAATTATAAAACCAAAAGAAAAGAAGATATACCATCAAATCCATTCTCTGTCACAGAACATGATAAAAAGATTATTGAAAATGAAAAGAAGAGATTATCACCAAAGTCAAATGAAAAAGATAGTTTAAATACTAGTAGTAATAGTGTAAGAAATGATAGAAGTAGCAGTAGTAATAGTAGTAGTAATAATAGCAACAGCAACAATGATCGTGATAGAAACGATAGAGATAGAGATAGAAGTGATCGTGATAGAAATGATAGAGACAGGGATCGTAGTGATCGTGATAGAGATAGAGACCGTAGTGATAGAGACAGAGACAGGGATCGTAGTGATAGAGACAGAGATAGAGATCGCAACAATGATAGAGACAGAGATAGAGATCGTAACAATGATAGATATGATAGAGATCGTAACAATGATAGGGATCGTAGAGATAGTAGAGACAGTCGGGATAACAGAGACAACAATAGTAGAGATAGTAGAAGAGATTCAAGTCGATCAATAAACTCTGATAGAAAAGATAATAATAGCAATAACAACAACAATAGTAACAACAACAACAACAATAATCATAAAGATCACTCTCATGAAAGTGATGCAGAAAGTGTATATTCATCAACAAGACCAAAGAAAACAAAATCTGAAGAAAAAGCAATTCGATCACAAATCGATTTCATCAAAGATGAAGCAAGAGATGTGAAAAAGATTGCCAAAGATCTTCACAGTAAATCACAAGAAGACTGTTTGGAAATGTTTTTACAAGTTGGTTTAAAATATATTCATGTTGCTCAGTTAATGATTGTAAGTATAGTTGATCTTTAAAGATAGTCATAGAAATAGTATTAATCATCATAATCATCATTTAAATTCTAGGAAATTGATCCAATTACAAATATCACTACTTATTTATCAGATACAGCATCATTCTTTTCAAACACAGGTAAAATTGCAATCACTACCTTTAAACAAGAATCTATAGCATCTTTATGGTAAGAATTTATATTTTATGATAATCATTGTATCCATGAATATTATTAATAACAAAAACAACATTTTACATGCACAGTTTTAAATGTGAATCATTTTGTTATGCCAAAAACTTTTATTTGAAAAAAGAACATCTCAAACACATTAAAAGAGATGTACAAAACTTTATTGTGCCAAATTTATCAAACAGTCATTCATTGTCATCATCTAAACTCTTGGCACCTGCTTATCCATCCACTGCACCACTTACCCCAACAACCACTACTCCTGGCTCACCAATGACAAATACCAATAGTGGTGGCAGTGGTAATAGTAATAGTACAACAACATTATCATCATCATCATCGTCAAATAGTAATAATTTAAACTTACCATCCAATATTTTACACAAACTCACACAATATCTAAGAGATACTGATGATATTTTCAAGAGTTTAGATTCTTGGGATAGATCCAATAGAAGTCACTTGAATGACCATCAACAACCACCAAATAACAACAACGATGTACAAATCAACTTTTTTTATATATCTTACACTGACTTTATAGATCACATTAAAAAGAAAATGGATAAATTATCTTAAATAAAATCTAATTTGATAATAATACATGTTGGCCAAAAACTAGAATCAATGATTTCATTCCTGGTTGCTGTTTACATTTAATAGACCACTCTGTTATTATTGTCATCGTTTTGTTGTTTGTTTTTGAGATAATTAAACAAATAAATAAATCCAAACGAACTACTTTTTTAGTAAATATTTCAATTCCATCTAGTGTTACCACCCAGATTTACATAATAAGAAAACATCACAATGTGTGGGTAACAAATAAAAAAAACTATCCCTCTTCCCTCCCCCTTTCCACACACACATAGTACACATACATATATGCGAAATTTTATTGTTTTTCAAAATGGAAATATTAGACAAGTGAATATTTGTCTTTTGTGTAAAAGTACCACTCAAACACACCCACTCAGCATATCTTTTTTTTTTATCAAATACTCGCTATCACCAAAAAAAGTTTTGTTCTATTTCAATTACAAAACAACCCAAAAACCTTAAAACTATTTCTATTTTCCCCTTCCTTTTTTAGGTTGTTTGATGGAGTAAACTATTAGAGTTTATAGGTATGTTTCTTTTATATTCTTTCTATTTCTTAATTAGAATATCTTTGGTTTCAAATTTCCTCATCAGCATCATCATTGAAATTGTTTTGATGGATAAAATAACACAAAGCAATACCTATATTTGAACTTGATATATATAGCACAGCGGATATCTATTATCATATCTAATAGAGAAAAAACAAAAAAAAAAAAATAAGAGATAATAGTCCATTTTTTGATATTTGCTGAAATTTATTTTTATCCCACTTTTTCACCACTTGTTATTTTTTTAATTTTTGCTACTTTTTTTTTTAATTTATTTTTTTTTCAAAATTTTTTAGATTGTTTCCAATTTGTTGCCACCAACACAATTAAATTCATAGTTTGCACAAACAAATCTTTTTTTTTCTTTTTTCTTTTTTCTTTTATTATTTTCATAATCATAGTCTATTAATACTTATCATAAACGCAACAGAATTTATTCTTGAGGATAAATTAACACGTAACGCGCAACAAGTAAAAGTAAAAAAAAAGAAAAAAAAAAGAAAAAGGTTATATCGTTCATATAAAGTAATCAATAGTGACAATTGCAGGGCAGTAGTGTACTATATAGAAATAATTTATATCATATAATCTAGATAACAGTAATAATAGTAACAGTAGTAATAATAGTAAACTATGATGAGAGATGAAAAGTTTGAACAGAAAAAGATTATTAAAGAGAATTGGTCTCATGAATTGGTAGCAGGTGAAAGTTATAATATTATATCTACAAATTGGTTGAAACAATGGATGGCATATGTAAATTTCAACGATCAAACACCAAATGGAATCAATGGCAGCAGTAATCATCATCATACACCCTCATCCTCCTCCTCATCATCACATACGACAATAGATCAAGATAACAGCAGTAACAGCAATAATAATCCATCAGATAAACCAGAATCCATTTATAATAGAGACCTTATCGAGGGTATCGATTCTGAAGGTGAATTTATTATTTCCAAAAAAGTATTGGAAAAAGATGATTATGAAATCATTCCCAACAGAGTGTGGACTCTTTTGGAGGGATGGTATAAAGGTGGGCCAGAGATAAAGAGAAAGTGTATCGAGTTAGGACTAAGAAATGAAAAAATAGTTGAAGTGAAACCAATGATTTTAAATATAAAATACAGTCAATCACTTTATAATTTATTAAATATCAACAAATCATCGTCATCGTCATCTTCAACAGCAACAGTACAACAACAATTTAAAGATTTACCATCACCACCACAAAATGGGTATGATTTTATTTATCAAAAGAGTAGAAAATCCACATTACTTGAATTTAAAGAATATATTTGTAAAAAAGAAAACATCGACTCGACCAAACTCATCATCTACAACAACAATCCACAGAAAAGTAAACCAATTAAAAAGTATTTTGAAACCTTGGAAGATTTGAAATTTGAATCTGTCAATAATCTCTATCTAGACATGGATCCATCATCCTCCAAAGATCATAAGTTCTTTGGAAAAGTTAAAAAGATATTTAAAAAGTCATCATCATCATCAACATCATCATCATCATCATCATCATCGAAAGGTTCAGTATCCTCTGCTACAAATGGACATCATGCAGAAACAAATGGACACAACCACAAAGACAATGCATCATCAAGTGAAAACTCTCCTTCCTATAGTTCCAATGGTAAAGAAATTGTTTTACATAAAAGTGTTTGTGGTCTAACAAATTTAGGTAACACTTGCTTTATGAATTCATCTTTACAAGTAAGTATTCGTAGTAATAGTAGTGTTTTATTATCATAGTGTATTATATTTATATTAATTTAATTATATAAACTTTTACTCTTAACTACAACAGTGTTTAGCTCATACAACACCATTGATTGAATATTTTTTATCTGGTAAATATATTAATGACATTAATAAAACCAATCCATTGGGCATGAAGGGTCAGATTGCAGAGATTTATGGCAAGCTAATGAAGGATATGTGGTCAGGTACACCGTGTGTTTCACCCAAACATTTGAAATGGATTATTGGAAAATATGCACCACAATTTTGTGGAATCTCTCAACAAGACAGTCAAGAACTCTTGTCTTTTCTTTTAGATGGACTCCACGAGGATTTAAATCGTGTTCAAAAGAAACACTATCAAGAGGAAAAGGATGAAAACAAGGAGACTCGTGCAGATAGTATTGTTGCCACTGAGCAATGGGATAATCATTTAAAGAGAAATCAATCAATCATTGTAAACGAATTTCAAGGACAATACAAGAGTACATTGGTGTGTGCTAAATGTAGTAAAGTTAGTATCACTTTTGATCCCTATATGTTTGTCACACTTCCCATCCCAGTGCCCACAGAAAGAGTGTTTGAGGTACTCTTGTTTAGAAATAAGCCCGATGCCGGCGGTATTGGTCCAGATCCCAATGGTGTCTATTGTTTTAATAATGCCATGGCACCCATTCGTTTTTGTCTCAAGTTACATAAAAGAGAAGACGTTGAAGCACTCAGATCTGGTCTTTCAAAACTCACTGGCATACAATCCTCTTGCATCGCACTTGGTGAGACATTTAAAAACAAGATTTCCACTTTTCTCAATGATCAAAGAAGCCTCATGTCCATCAAAGACAGAGATATCACCATTGCCTATGAATTACCCATTGCTGGCGACGATATATCTAGAATCCATGTACTCCACAAAAGAAGAGGGGAGCTTATTCTCTTACCCTATGTATTATTATTAAAATATTCAGAAACAACCACCAAAGACCTCTATAGAATGATATGGGAAAGAATTGGTCATCGTGTTAAAAAAGGTTGGAAGCAAGCCGTAAAGAAAACAATTTCAAAAGAAAACATTTCAAATTCTTCTTCAAGTAGTAATAGTAGTAATAACAATAACAATAATAGTACACCAATAATATCTTCGTCAACTACCGCCAATCAAAAAGATGAAGAGAGTGCTATCAGTAGTCCAACAGATATTAGTCAATTTGGTGAAGAAGATGACACTAGTTCAGTGACTGATGATGAATCATTTGAAAACACTGTTTATCCATTTATCCTAAGAACAACCAATGCCTATGGAATGGATTGTGATCGTTGTAAAGATTGCAAAGGTTGTATTATTAAATGTGATGATTCACTATTGACCAGTCTCTACAAGAATCCCAAATATTGGAGAGATGGCTGCAGCAATGTCACCTTGGATTGGAGACCCGAGGCACTAGAATTCTTTGATGCCACTGAACTTGAGGATCCAAACTCTCAATTCACTATCCAACACCAAACCACTGAACTCAAAACCGAGTTTAAGAGCGAAATCAATTTGAACGATTGTTTTTCTCTATTTACCAAAAATGAAAAGCTCGGCCCTAACGACACTTGGTATTGTCCTCAATGCAAGGCCCACATTGAAGGTTCTATGAAAAAACTTGAACTATGGAGTGCTCCTAAAATCCTCGTCATTCATCTCAAGAGATTTCATTTTGTTCATCGACATGAAAAGATAACTGCCTTTGTTGATTTCCCTCTCGATAATTTAGATATTTCCAAATGGGTGTTAAACAAAAACGGTGGTCCCTACAATTATCAACTCTATGCCGTGTCTAATCATATGGGTGGTATGGGTGCTGGTCATTACACTGCATCGGTTAAAAATAGAGATCAATGGTTCTTAATTAGTGATTCTTCTTATCATAGTATTGAGAAATCCAAAGTTAAATCTTCTGATGCTTATGTCTTATTTTATGAATTAAAGCCTCAAGAAAATGCTAATATTACTAATTCAACTTTAAATAATAATCATGCAACCACTACAACAACAACCACTACCACCACTTCTACTTCTACTCCATAATAAAGAGAGAAATTCTAAAATTAGAAACTTTTATCATTTTTTGATGATTAAATAATAATAGATATCTTAATATTTATTTTAGAAACCTTATTGACCAAATTAAAATTATTTGTCATGAGAATGCTAGTTTGAAACTTTCCAAATAAAATTTTCTTATTAAAATTCCACTTGTCACAAGATAAAATTTTGACCAATTCTATTATATACATCATTTATTTATTATTATACAAAATATTGTTTAGTTTGTCTGGAAAACAAAAAAAAAAAAGAAATTCTAATCTACATGTTTTTTTATCTAATAAAGCTCTGTGCAGGCCCAAGAAATAGTTTTTCTATCAAATCCACTTGAAAAAATGACACTATCATCTGAGCTCCAAGCTGTAGCGGTAGCCATACATTTATGTCCCTACAATATTATTATTGTTAATAATTATTTATTAAACATAATAATAATAATAATGAAAATAATAATAATAATAATATACATACATATTTATATTGATCTCTCATTTTTCCTTTTCTATTACCATAAATATTATAAACAGAGACTCTACCATCATCTTGAGGAATGGCGATAATACCTTTACCAGATACAGAAACTCTATTGATACTGTATGGACAACGAATCGATGTTTTACAATCTTTTGATTGTCTAATATCATAAACTCTAACAGTTTTATCTTCACTCGATGTGACAATATTGCATCCATCAGAGGTATAAATAGCGGTATTGATAGATTCCTGACCTGAATTAAAAGACTCTACACAAGCAGAAGGTGTTCTAGAATCCCATACTCTAACGACACCATCTGTACTTGATGTTAGAGAATTTGTAGATGAACTTGGATTTGATGTGGCATTGGTCATTTTATAACGATGCTTATCTCCACGTGGAAATACAGAGACATGTGATATTGATTTACCACTCTCGGTACTCCACCAACGCACAGTATTATCCCAACTAGATGAGAATATACTGGTTGATGATATCCAATTTGCTGCTACCACTGGTGCAGAGTGTCCTTTAAGTTCTAAAAATGGTGTTCTAATTGTAATATAAGTGGGCTCAGGTATCGTTGCTCCAACATAATTTGATGTATTTGTGGTGCTTGTTATTTGATGAGATTTGCTATTATTTTTGTTGTTGTTATTATTATTAATACTCTTGTTGTTATTATTATTATTAAAGTTATTATTGTTATTATTATTAAAATTATTATTATTATTATTATTGTAAGTATTAACAATAGGATTTGAAAAAGCAGATTCAATTTTAAAATCATCACCACCATGAAAAGAAGATGGGGATTGTGGTGTAAATGGTTGAACATTTGGTGCAGAGTTTTCCATATTCTCCATTTCAAAAGAAGTTGCAAATCCACTAGTATGTTGTTGGGTTGTTAGAGATGGATGACGATGATGACGATTATCAACTATAACTTGAGGAGGTGGTGTTCCTTTTTCTAGCAATGGTGTCCATAATTTCAGTTTTTCACCAGTTTCTTGAGGGGGTTGATAATCAAAATCATTATCATTTACACTACTAATACTATCAATATCACTATTGTCATCTAAAAAAGTATTGGTTTTTGGTTGTTGTGGAACAGGTGAACCTGATTGTTGCTGAGGTGAAATACTTGGAGGTATTTGTTGATGTGGTTGTTGATGTGGTTGTTGATATGGTTGATATTGCTGTTGTTGTTGTTGATGTTGTGGTTTTTGTTGACTTTGTTGTTGGTATTGATGTTGGTTTTTTTGATATTGCTGTTGTTGTTGCTTTTGTTGATTATGTTGTTGATTTTGTTTATTGTGAAATGGTAAAGGAGATTTAATACCACTATGAGAGTTTCTTTCATTGGGTAATTTAATGACATGAATAGTTTTATCACCCGAAGCAGTACACAAGAATCTTTCATTCGGATGATATCTAATTGAATTTACAGTGCCTGTGTGCGCAGTGTATACTATAGGAATCTTTGATCCATCAACTGACCAAATTCTAGCAGTTCGATCAAATGATGCCGTGGCAAATTGAAATAAATCCCAAGGAGATGCGCTAATGTCCCAAATACCATCCCTGTGTCCTAAATATTCTCTAGCTCTAATCCATTTATGTGATCCATCTCTTTTTGATGGATTATTTTTCGATGATTTACTAGATTGTGTAGTAGAAGATTTTTGTTTCTTTTCCTTTGACTTGCTAGATATTTTAGTCTTTCCGCTACCTAAATTATTGAAAATTTCATAATAAATGGATTCATTCTGCGGCTTGCTTTGTTTTTTGTTTGATGATGACGATGATGAAGAATGAGATGGCTGAACAGTTTTTTGTTGTTGTGATTGTGATTGTAAATGTGAATGAGGTTGTAGTGATTGTGATTGACTTTGAATTTGTGGTTGTGGCTGAGGTGTATTGGGGTTGGTTATCATACCCATATGGCTAATCAATAATTGAGGTGCTGGACTAGGTTTACTAATTAATCCATATTTTAATTTTACTGCAAAAAAGAGTTAGGGAATGTGATATACTATAAACATTTGCAAATAAACAACAACTTACATTCTTGATTTTCCTCCCAAAGTATTTCATATTCTTTTTCAATTCTATACAAGAGCTCCTTAAATCTTTCTTTAGAAGGTAAATCTATTACATTACTTGGATAACTTGGAGGTGAATTTCCTGTTGAACTTTGTCTTTGATGGTGTTGTATTTGTTGATTCTGTTGTTGTTGCTGTTGTTGAGGAACATATGGTTGTATTCCTGTACTACTATTTAATCCTGGTTCCTTAAACTTTGAAGCATTGTCTTTTTTCTCTTGTTGTTGTCTCTGATGCTGGTTTATTGAATTGTTATTAATATTGTTATTATTAATATTATTAATATTATTATTATTATTATTATTATGAGTATGAAAGTGTCGTATAATAAACATGTTGTTTGTTTAATGTATAAATCGAAAGTGATAAGAGTAATGTGAAATTCATTGGTAAAACAACAAGCAATAAGAGTCGTGTGAGTATAATAGGTAAGCGAGGATATTATTTAATTTAAATAATTAAAATTAAAAAAAAACTTAAAGTTAAAATTATACCTATTATCTATTCATACACACGCACACACACACAATATAAATTTTAAATTTCCTAAATAATATATATATATTATCCTCTCTGTATCGGTAAATTATTTAAATGGGTAAAAAAAACATTCTACCTTTGTATGTTTGTCTAAAGGGAGAAAGCTTTTAAAAAACATGTGGCTGCTGTTGTTTTTGTTGCTGATACAAGTAATAGTTTCTTACCTCCATTGTCATTATCATTCTAAGGATATATAGTAAATGATGACTTGTACTATAGTAGTTTTAAAATCTGAAATTGCTATGGTGCGATGATGTATGGTGCAATGTCAAACATAGAGAAATTAAAAATAGTAGCTCGCTTTGATTTTATTTTCACATGTGAGTGTGCAATACTTTTACACCCCATCAAAAATTTAAAAAAAATAAAAAAAAAATCATTTCAGAATTGCAAAGAATCCAAAAATAATATTTTATAATTTCAGTCTATTTTTTTTCTATGACAGAAATAAATATAAATATTTATAATATATAATATGTAATATACATTTCTATTTCATTTGATGATTATATATAAATAGCCGCCCTTATATAAATAATTGCTTCAAATTTCAACCAAATTTCGTTGTGATTTATCGCCCATTTGAGATCTTGGTTTTTTTTTTTTCTTTTTTTTTTTTAATTTTTTATATTTTTCAAGAAAAATTCCTATTATTTTGCAAAAAGTAGTTGAGCCTCGAGAAACACACATCATTCTTTATTTGAATAATAAACTTTATAATTGACTCAAAGAGAGACCTTTGTTTTATTTTGTGTATATATAGTCTCATCAACACCTTGATTTGTTTGTGTCTGTGTGTCTGTGTTTATTGTGTGTGCGTGTGGTGAAATTCCTCTTTTTTTATATTTTTTTTCCTATCTTTAGCTCTCTATAGAGATTTATTACGTGGTTTTTGTTTCATATTAGTTTGTACATATAACAGGATATATATATAGATATATAATTTATTCTATCCAATTCATTTCCTCTTTCTCAATCAAAGAGTATTCATTTAAACAACAGCAACAGCCACACTTTGTAGTATTAGTTTTATTTTTTTAACGTAGTTCTAAATAAATTTTATTCTTTTTCGTCTAATTGTTTGTTTTTGTGTGTGTGTAGTGTGGTATCGTGTGTTTTTGATACATAGAATACAAATAAACAAATATTTATTTGTAACTAGAATACTAGTAGTGTCGCACAAGAAGAAGAGAGAAGAAGAAGAAGTAGCAGTAGTATTTATTAATAAATAAAAAATAAAAAACAGAAAAGATAAAGATATCATAAATAGACAAGTTATCGATAACTACTAGTAGTCATAATAATGCCAAATACACCCGACTCAGTTTATGATTACTATGATATCACTGATATAATAGGAGAGTATGTATTGTAGTAATAATAGGAGGTAGCAATTATAGTTTTGATATTAATATCATCATTGTTTTTATAGAGGTACATTCTCAACCGTTGGATTAGCTACACATAAATTTACAAATGAAAAATATGCAGTTAAAGTAATATCAAAAGATTGTTTAGATAAGCAAAAGAGATCCTATGTCGACTGGGAAATCTCAATCTTGACAAAATGTAGTCATCCAAACATTGTTGATTTTATAGAATATTTTGAATCTGATGAAGATATATGTTTAGTTTTAGAATGGTAAATATAGTAATAATAATAGTAGTAGTAGGAATGGTCGTAGTTGTGTTTAGTATATTAACATATACACTAATAATATAGGGTATCAAATGGAGATTTATTTGAAAGAATAGTTAAAAAAGGAGTATTTACAGAAGAGGAAGCAAGATTAACAATGATATCGATACTATCGGCGGTGGAATACTTGCACGATAGATCAATAGCACACAGAGACATTAAACCAGAGAATATACTATTTAATAACGAGAGAGGAGATGTTAAACTGGCAGACTTTGGACTATCCAAGTTTTATGATGAATCCACTGGACTCGATTCCGCTTGTGGCACACCTGCGTACAGTGCACCCGAGATTAGCAGTAATCAAGTCTATAGGAAATCGGTGGACATGTGGTCTGTCGGATGTATATTGTATTTTATTTTATATGGTAAACCACCATTTTATAGTGATGACGAATCAACTATATGTCGATTGGTATCCAAAGGAGAGTGGTCGTTTCCCTCTGTGATGGCAAAGAATCACTCTCTGTCAGTACAAAATCTTATCAAAGGTTTATTGGACCGTGATCCTGTTAAACGATTAACAGTCAAACAAGCCCTCAATCACGATTGGATCACTCAATCTCAATCCATGGTCCTTGAATATTTATCAACCATACAAGAAGACTCTATATCATCAACCACCATAGATACAACCAATAGAAAATCATCCATTTTATCATCATCCTCCACCAAACCAATTTCCATTAAACAAAGTCTATTACGTTCAAGTTTAAATTCCTCTGTTGAATATGCCAGAGGTTATCTAACACCTCCTAATAATTTAATGTAGTAACATATATATAAAATAATAATAGTAATAGTAATAGCAATAGCAATAGTAATAACAAACACAGTAATAGTATCGCGATATCGATATGAAAAACAACCAATATAATTTAAAATAAAACACCTATTTATATATAGCATAGTAGTAGTAATATATATAAATTCAATCAAACTAAATTAAACTCAAATCTGTTTATCTATCTATTATTTAATACTATCTGTTTATTATAATATATTAATATTTACTAGATTTAATTTTATCATAATCAGTGTTTGCCTTTTCACGAAGCTCATCAATGTTTTTATCTTGTTCGGCGTATTGCAACACGAGATGACGACCATAGAAATGAGAGTTTGTGAGTGCCTCCATGGCATTCTTTGATTCTTGTTCAGTAAGGAATTCAACAAATGCAAAACCTCTGTGACCACCATTGGGTTTCTTTGGTAGACGAACAGATTGGATTTCACCATAGGTACTGAAAAGTTTACGAATCTCTTTGGCGGTGGATTCAAATGGTAAATTCTTGATAATGATTTTAGTCGACACTGGGCTTTTAGTGGCGGTGCCGTTGGTTGATTTCGAGTCTTCTCTGGTTCTCTTGTTACCTGCACTAGAGTCGGCAGTTTTGTTGACTTCATTCTTGTCAGATAGTTTGAGATTGATTTCGTGGCCATCGATGGTGCTGCCATTGAGCTTTTTGATGCACTCATAGGCGCCTTGTTTGGAGGAAAATTCGGCAAAACCGTAGCCGACTGGAAGTCTTTTGCCCGGATTCTTGGGGTCTGCTTTGGTGGCAATGGTGGCATTGACAAAGTCTTTGAGATTCTTGAATCTAGTGACAAGATTTTCATTGGATGTCTTCCAACTAAGGTTCTTGATATAAACAAAGTGTGAATTGGCTGATGATGATGGAGGTGTAGTGGTGTTGGAGGTGTTTGATTTCTTTTCTTGGTCTTCTTTTGTTGAT
This sequence comes from Polysphondylium violaceum, assembly GCA_000277445.1. Lineage (NCBI taxonomy): Eukaryota > Evosea > Eumycetozoa > Dictyosteliales > Dictyosteliaceae > Polysphondylium > Polysphondylium violaceum. The sequence continues at coordinate 24,671 of AJWJ01000075.1, read as the reverse complement.
GATGTTGATGGTGATGTTGATGATTTTGTATCTTTTTCTTCTTTTGTTTGTTTTGGCTTGGGGCCAGATTTAAAGATGGACAATGGTGCCCATTCGAGATAGAGTGGCACAAAGTGGAATTTAGAGTAGGCGAGGTTTTTGAAACCGATTTTGGCTTCGGTGGGATGGACATACTCGACCAAAGCAATGGTACGGGCAGGTGCCAACACGACACGGGACAGGGACCCAAATTTGCCAAACAGAGTCTCGAGTTCAGCCTCTTCTGTTCTGAATGGAATGTTTTTAACGAGGATGACAGTATTGCTACGTTGAGATACCTTGTCGCCAATGTTTTCAATGATGACACCTTCCTCTTGAAGGAACTTCTTTGTTTCGTTGATGATGTGAGTTTCCATCAATGTCATACGAACGGCGATATCGACGGCGTTTGGATCCAAGAGCTCGCCTTGTGTCATTTTGTAACGCTCGGCAAGTGAGGACACGATGGCATCACTTCTCATAAAGAGTGTGTTCCAATTGTGATTTGATCCACTCTCGGATTTAAGCTTTTTCTCCTTTTCAGATTTAAAACTACTGCTGCCCTCTTGGTCGCCCTCTTGTTGTAATGGTATTTTATTTGGTGCACTGTGAGCGGGGAGAATGTGAATGATTCTACCTTGGAATGCTTTGCCATCCATTTCATTCATGGCTTGAACTGCGTTTTCTGGAATAAGGTAGAGAATAAATGCAATACCTTTGGTTCTCTTTGAAGCTACGTCAATGGGTACATGAATCTCTGATATCTTGCCATACTTTGAAAACAATTGTTCCAAATCTTCTTCTTTGGCAGTGTATGGTAAGTTTCTAATAAATATTCTACCTGAATCACCAACATCTTCAATCTCTTCTTTTTCTTTATGAACAATTTCTTTCTTTTTGTCTTGTTCCTCTTCTTTTTCTTCTTTTTCTTCTTCTTCTTCTTCTTCTTGCTCTTCCTCTTGTTCTTCTTGTTTATCTTGTTTAGATGATGATTTATTTTTTTTAGTTGGTTTTTCTTCTTCTTCATCTTCTTCTTCATCCTCCTCATCTTCATCTTCATCTTCCTCATCTTGATTATCAATCATATCTGTATCTTGAACATCTTTAACTTTTGATTTTAACCAATCTAAATCAGATACTGCACTATCATTTACCAATTTATCTTTTTTCTTTAAAAGTTCCAAAGCTTCTTGCTCCTCTTCCTCAGCAGTTTTAACTTGAACTGCAGGCATTTCTTCATAGAGTTCGTCGTCACTGTCGTCGCCCTCAAAGGCTAATTTCTCGTCAACTTTTCTCTTTTTCTTTGAACCACCTTCTTCGTCACTTCCGCTGTCGTCGTCGTCACTGTCGTTGTCTTTCTTTTTACCACCAACACCAATTTCATCATCATTCTCCCAGAGCTTTTTATTGACACGGGGAGTCATGAGCTTTTTAAACTTTTGATACTCCTCATCATTTTCCAAGTCTTGATCTAGAAGAGGGTTTTGTTTCTTTTGTTTGTCTTGTTGTTTCTTGAGCTTCAATAACTCCTTTTCTTTCTTTCTGCTCTCTTTCTTTACCTTGTCATCCTCTATTCTCTTGAACGATGAACTGCCCTGCGAGTACTTGCTCCAAGGTCTATTGGTCTCGACGTTTGTCTCTGATGCCGATGTTGCCAACTGGACTATAATCTTTGATGTATCAATGTATGTATTATTCAAACTCAATGCCTTTTGAGCAGACTCTTCGCTTGAAAAACCAATAAATCCAAATAATCTAGATTTACCATCCCTATATAACGTGAAATAGTATTTGTATTAATACTGATTCCCTCATCATCGATCAAGTAAAGAGTATATCTAGATATATCAAGTGTGAGTGCATACTTTGTTTTTAAGATTTTAGCATCTGTGACAATTCCAAATTTTTCAAAATGGTCTTTAAATCTTTTCTCTGTCAAATGTTTGGGGATTTGTTTAACACATATTCTAGTATTGGACATGATGTTGTATTGTGTTGAAACAAAGTATATAATAATTAAAAAAAGAAAATGTAATAAAAACGAAAAAATACTTTCGCTTTCGTTTTTTTTTTAATAATTTTTTATTTTTTTTGTTTTTTTTTTCCATCATTCTTCCTTATGCCTCATGTTTTTATGATCTTTTCCTGCATTGCCCGCTCCCTCGTACCTATATCATCGACCCTAGGTCAAACCAATATGAAGCTAATTACCAATTTGTTTCTTGGATGGTGGGTAGTCCTCAATTTAAAATTAAGACTACATCAACCATCAAAGAAAATTACTGTTAATTAGTCTATAATCGAAGCTGTATTGGCTGAATAGCTCCATTTCACTTATCACAAAACCCACTCACTATGATTGGGTGTTGATTTTTTTTCTTATTTTTTTTTTTTTTTTTANAAATATANCTTTTTTTTTTTTTTTGATCACATTCAAGATTTCACAGATTTTGTATTTAATACCAATCTAATTATAGGTTTATTCTACAATGTCACTGAATCCTTCTTCATCTATTCCCACCACTGCTTCTACCACGACTAAACACAATAGCAATAGCAACAATAATAATAGCAATACATCTATTTCTCCTTCTTTATCTTTATTGTATGTATTTCTTTCTTTGTAAATTGTTGGATTTCTTAACAACTCTCTTCTGCTATCATTTCTTTCTATTTATTCCTTTCTTTCTTATCCTAACCTATCTCTTTTCTACCCTACCCTACCTTACCCAATCCAACCCTACCTACCTACCTCATCTACTACTATCCGATAATAATAATAATATCATGTGATCGTTGTTTTTATTGTCGCTTCTATCCTATTTTTATTGTTTTAAACCTGGTATGATGAATGAATAATGATGATGATTTGATAAATGATTGATTATAATCATGTGATGTGAATACAATAACAATATTATATAATAAAGTGATAATCATGAGTACCCAAATTTAAATGAGATGAGTTCAAAACAACAAGATATTTCTTCAAATGGTTCTACAACCACAACAACTACTACTACCACAACTACAAGCCCAAATAACAATAGTAATAACAATAATAATATTGATATTTTGTCAAATAAGAGAAGTCTAGAACAACCTGAAGATTTTGAAGAAAGTATAGCCAAAAAACAAAAGAATCCCATACATCCACCCTCCAAAGTAATTCATCTTCGTAACTTGCCATTGGATTGTGCAGATGAAGAGGTATTGTCAATAGTTGCACCATTTGGTACCGTTGATAATCTCATTGTACTAAAGGGAAAAGGTCAAGCACTCATTCAAATGGCAGAGCTATCGTGTGCCGAATCTTTTGTACAATACTACACCACCATACAAGGATCCATTAGATCAAAGAGTTTGTATGTTCAATTCTCAAACAGAGAGGAAATATCGCCCTCCGTAGAGACACCAAACGATATACTTTTAATCACCATTTCACATATACTCTACTATCCAGTAACCATAGAGATACTGTACAAGCTGTTTTCTAGTTATGGCAATGTACTCCGTATTCTAATCTTTACCAAAGGCGGCAACTTCCAGAGTCTTATTCAACTCCAAACCAGCGAATCTGCACACCTCGCCAAAAAGAACCTTGACGGTCTTGTTGTGGCCGGCTACTTTACACTCAAGGTTCAGTTCTCGTCACTCACAAACTTAAAGATCAAATACAACAACGACAAATCGAGAGACTTTACCAATCCTGGTCTTCCATCGGGCAACCACATCATTGGGCAAAGCGGTGCTGCAGCCTCGCCGACGATGGGATATCACCATGCTTTGGGTGCTGGCAATCAATATATAATGGCATCGACCTCGCCTACACCGCCACCCACCACCCTCATCTCGTCACCTCACTTTTCGTCTGTGCCACCCCACTTGCCCTCGGCCTCGCCCGCCTCTCACCACCATCTCCATCACCACGGCATCCCGTTGCACACGGTGGTTCCTTCGGGGTCCGTGCCTTCACTCGCCCATCTCCAACCACTCACTCAATCCTCACCTCCCATCACCACCACGACCCTGTCGCCGGTGACATCCACCACATCGCTCCAAAAGGGCATGCAACAGCTCACCACCACGACGCACCATCACCATCACCACCACCAATCACTCCACACCCACTCGATTGCCTCTAAAGCCTCTGCAGCAAATCAAAATTCTCAACCAAACAGTGGCGGTGCGAGTGGAGGCAGTACCAACGGAGGCAGCGTTTTGATCGTGGCAGGCCTTCCAACCCAAGACCTCACACCTGACGATCTATTCACTCTATTTGGTGTCTATGGTGATCCTATTAGGGTTAAAATTATGTATAATAGAAAAGATACCGCTTTAATTCAAATGAACACATGTCAACAAGCGTACGTCATAGTTATTATCACATGATATGCACCATTCATTTGTCACACTAACTTTACTACTTTGTTTATCTACTATTTAGAGAATTAGTACTACAATACTTACAAACATTTCCTTTTAAAGGCCACACTGTGCGAGTCAATATCTCCAAACACAGCTCCATTTCTCTACCCAAACCTGGCGAAAACAATGTTTGTATACTATATCATTAGTTTAATTAATTAACAACATTGTTGAGAAACTAACATAATTACTATACCACAGTATGAATTGACTAAGGATTATACAGGATCAACCATGCATAGATTTAAATTACCAGGATCAAAAAACTATCAACACATACATCCACCCTCCAACATCCTACACATATCAAATTTACCAATCATTGAGGACATTGAAGAGAAGGTCAAGAGGGTATTCTCACTCCACGGCGTCATCAAATCCTTTAAATTCTTTCCGTATGTATAACTAATTAACTATTTGTTTATTGTTTATTTATAAAAGAGAGAAAAAGGAATTTTCCTAAAAGAGTCTGATGATATCGATAGATCAACACCTCTTTTACTTTTTCAAATTAATTGTAAATTTACAAATCTTGAATCCAATCTACATAGAGTGGAAAAATCTCACCTCTTCTAACATTATCATTAATTACAAAATTTAAAAAAAACTCCAAAAAACCTCACTTGAAAAAAAATTCAAAGAAATGATACAAAGATGGCTTTGGTAGAGATGGGGGCACTCGAACAGGCTGTTGATACGCTAGTTGCCCTGCATGGTTATAGTATAGGTGAGAATGTGATTAAAGTTTCCTTTGCAAAACCTACAATAAAGAAAAATATCGCTCTTTAAAAAAGAAGGTGACAGTGTGTATGCACCGATGATGGCTTTTGTCTGTTTGTTTATGTTAATTAATTAATTTATTTTGATGTGGTTTATTAACAATTATTCCAATAACCAACTCAGTTTGCGGGCAATAAACGTGCAGGCTGCTCACAAAGGAGAAAATTACTGGCCTACTTGTATACTGTGTACCGCACGATAAGCGGTGGATGATAGAAAGTTTTGCGCTCCAGTGTATCACATGTAATCAAAAAGCTGCTGCCCATTATATTTTATTTTGTGTTAAAAGGGCGCAAAGATATAGATGAATATCACATATCTATATGGTGGTGTGGTGGATAATGATAATTTGTAATTTCCAATTTCAGAATTAAAAAATGCAACTCTCTTGTTCCTTTCCATGGGGGGCGAGGACCAAAAAAAAAAAAAAAAACTAATCTCTGTGAGATTTTTTTCAAATTTGAAAATTTTAAAAGAATTAAGTCGTTCGCGCTTTTTTTGTAAAAAAAAAAATCTGCCGTTATTAAATTCTCGTGTTTGTTATGTAATCTGGGGGTGATCAAAAAGAAAATGGTAATGTACTTTTTTTAAAATCGACACAAAAAAGACATTACAAGAAAACCCATATTTTTTCCTACCTTTTTGCCCCAATAGCAATAACAACAACAACACCAACCATTTTGATCGATATGAATCATGTGGAGATATTGTTTATCTAAAGATATTATCTTTACAGAGTGGTGTCAATGTAAAAAAAGAGAATTATATGTGTATATGTGTGCTCCTGATGCTTCTGCCTATCAATGTCACTCTTTACTCACACACAACAGATCTTTATTTTCATGTGTGTGGCGTCCTCATCTAAAAAAAACAAAAGATCCAAAAAGGTGGATTTCATATAAAATTTTTTTTAAAAATACCCAGTCTGAAGAATTTAGGTTTGAACAAACACAGTTCAGATTGATAAAGGTGGCGTTGCAAGTTTTATTTATTTGATTTTGATAGGATCACATAAATATCAACAGAATAAAAAAATAAAAAAAAAAGTGAGAAAAGAAAAAGTATATATTCATGGAAAAGAATTTTGTTTGAAGTGTCAGGTGACCTGCGAACAATTGGTGTGAGTTGGCAAGTGAGAGAGTTTGTGTCAACATTGCTCATTAGGAATTGAACACATGCGGCGCTTGTTATATGAGAAAGAAAAACAAAACCATGGGTCAATCGAGATTCCAATTTTTATTGGATTGAAAAAGAGGGGGTGTTTTCGAGTTTAATTATAGATAATCATTTGGAATGGGGAACGCAAGCCAATTACAATCACTGTAAGAGATATTCACTCAAATAGAGTTGTAAGGAGCGGTAAAATGTGAGAAAATCAATTCTCCCAATGTAAATTTACAAAGTTGTTCAGATTTGAAAAATTAAAGGGTTAATCCTTTATGATAATCAATCTCTCTTGTGATTTTTTAATTCAAATTCAAATTTCCCGCGCTTTTTTTCCGTCATTGGCGAGAATTATTTGAGAGATTTTTTTTTCATCATGATTAAAAAAATGAGCGCTCACCAAGCTTTTCATGTTTTTTTTCTATTTTTCTGCTTAATATTGGTTAAAAATCTCTTTTTTTTGAATTTTTTACAAAAGTGCTATCTTTGCATAAGTTAATCGGTTTTTATAATCAACAATATATGTAAAAAAAATGATACCCAATCAAACCTACCGATTAGGAAAGGGGATAATTGCTCATTGACTATTGGTTGTAGCGGTGGGTAATTGTTAGTAAAGGGGTTTTTGCAACACAAGAAATTACTTACCAACTCCATTGGATGGTGTGGATTATTTTAATTTTTGTAAATAAACCCTCACCCTCTCATATTCATACCAACTCTTGAAAGAGTTTTTGCTAAACATTCCCCATCAATAATAGCATTGCCCTCTATAAACTCCAAAAGAATCAAAGAAAATCCGATAAACACTCCAAATCACACCCACCATCATCGTTACTTTTTCAATCGAAAAAAAGGAAAAAAATTAAAATATAATAAACTCTATAACAACAACATCATCATACAATAGCAGCAATAGCCAACACACATTGCACTAAAGCTCCCCGAATCCCCTATTCCTTTTGGAGGAAGCAAATCCCTTTTTTCTTTAAAAGTAAAAAAGTACAATCGCCCAAAATAATCAATTAATAAGTAGTAAATTGGCTTTGTGTAATTACACATGTTTAATGTGGATTACTCTGTGCTTTAGGGTTACAACATTCCTATTTGGGAAGGATCTAATTTAATTTATTAATAAATCTAATTGGGTTGATTTAAGAAAGGGGTGTTGAGTGTGTGCAAGGATATTTTATCTAAAATGATCTCACTCTCAACAATTTTTAAATACCCACATTATTATTTTCCATTCAATTCCAGTTGAGTTGACTCAAAAGCTGGATTTCCTATTCAATTTTTGAGTAAAATGTTGTTTAGAATAATAATATTGTATTTAATAAACAATTTTGGGCGGAAAAAATGTATTAGATATGAGAGGAGTTATAGATAATAGTAAAACGTTTTTTTTTATTCAAAGTTTAAAATAAAATATTTTCAACCACCACACACTTTAATTTTTAACTATAACACTGAAACACTGTAGTATTTCGCATTTCGAAAAAAAAATTCGATGAGTTTCAAAGTTTACTATGACACTACGGTTGTGTGTGAAACCCGTTGTTATTTTTAGAAACACTTGTTACTACAAACATATTATTTAAAGTTATACTTTGAAATGTTAAAAAAATGATAAACAACAACAACTATTATCAAAATAAAATGTTTACAATGGAATTACTAGTGATAGAGTTCACAATGATATTCAAACCAAAAAAAGTGGGAAACAATCGAAACTATTATTATAATAATAAAAATTGAAGTTTGAATAAACCCAAAGTATAAATGTTGATTCAATTATAAAACTTGAAATAAATGGGGTAAAAGTCCAAATTTGGTATAAATCTATCATCTAACATTGAGGTTAAAACATTACTATAATTCAAAAGGAAAAAAGTAGAGATGACAAATCAAGGCAGTATTGTTAACAAGGGATATTCATCATTTGAATATGAATGCACGCTGTCACCATATATCTCCTTTATTAATAATCGTTTTTAACACCACCCTCCTATACTTGAACCCAAAAAGGATAAATTTGATTGGTATTGAATAAAAAAAAATTTACACTACCCCCAACTCTAAATACCACTAATTTTAACACTTTTACATTTTTAATATACAACAACAATTTATAATTATCACCCACTAATTTATTACCACACCCCCTTATTACAAAACAGCTGGAATTATTATTTTGGATAAAAATCTTGGGTTAAAGGTTGAGCAGACTATGTTTTTCTGGAAAATATATTATTTTTTTCTAGAAATTTGTGATCATTGGAATTTACCTCTTTATCACTAAGTAATCTTTAAAATTGATTGGATGAAATTGACTTGGTAAACTAGTAGCTTTCGCTATAGCTGATAAACCTAATAGTATACTACCACTCCTTTGGTTTTATTGTTGATGTTACTACATTTGATCTTTTGATAAAAAAGAGTAGCGTGTGATACAAAGAGATATAGTGTAGTGGCAGAGTATTTTTATTAACTACTACAACAGTGGTGTACATTTGAAATATACCAAGAAAAAGTGATTGCGAATTATTTGTCGTTACCTAGAGATGAGAAGTTAATGAGATTAAAAAAAGAGGATACATGGTGTACTCTACATAAAAGTGTAAATAAATTACCTTTGCATATGACCTCACCCACCATACTATAGAAAATTATTTCGAATTTAAATTAAAGAAAATATGGTGGATATATAAAGTCATATCTTGTATCACACACACTCACAAACTTTGAGATATATCCCTTGAAAGATAAATATTTCCAATAGATTACTTCCAATGTTGATCATATGAAATTTTACCAAATTAATCATTTTTGTGTTATTTGAAACACCAACGATAAGAGTTTATCAAATCCAAAATGATGATTTCAACACCAATAATACTTATTAATTAGATTTTTACAATTTATTAAAAATAATAAAAAAGGTAATAAAAATTTGTATCATAACAAATGGATGTACATTTACCTCTTTGAATTTAGAGTGTGTGTAACAATCCAATGGTGGTTATTGCTTCTTTTAAAAAGTTTAAATTGTCAATAGTGACTATGGGAGATCCATCACCATAATAGTTGGTGGTAAACGGGATCAAATTAAATGGGGAAATAATTCCATTTGAACGCAATAACATATCTAATTTTTGTTGAATAAATAGTGGTGGTGGTATATGATTTGTTGATGGTGGTGATGGTGTTCTGTCTTTTTCTCTGTCTATAAGAGATTCGGTATAGTAACACGAACCTGATTTTTAAAATAAAATTTTTGAATCAAAGTAAAAACTATCTGTGTTTTTCCAAAACGGGTTAATTAAACTCATTCTGATATCATCAAACTAAGTGGGCAGGGATGTTGATAACAACAAAAAAAATAAGAGTAAAAATAAAATACCAACTTTAACTAAATAGAATCAAAAATGAGGAGAGAGAGAGAAAAATACCAATATGTTGATATGTTAACCCAATAAACTCTTTTAACACTCCCACACTTCCTTCCATAACGATTCAATAACTCAAAAAACAACAACAACAGATGAAATTAAGTCGCTGTAAAATACTTTTTTGTGTGTTATCTATTTTGTTATTGCAAGTGTACCATTTGTGGTAATTATGGTAGCGGATGTGTTTTTATTATTGGTAATTGTGGGAGAAATTGAAGTTATTGTCTTGGATGATTGCATTGAAATTAATATTTTTAAATATATCTTGTTTTAAATAGGGTAAATTCAATTACAGGTGGAAATTAGATTTAATAAAGGAAAATGGGTTTGGTTATATGTAAATGTGGGTGTGTTGAAGAGAGTGTTTATGGAATGGGGTAGGTTGTTTAATAGGGTTATATATTTATTCTATATGATGTTGTTGAATAAAAAAACATTCACACAAAATTTGAGTAAAAATACCAATAAACATTTAAAAGACAATGTAAAGTGTATCAGGGTGTTTATATTAATTGGATGAGAATCCAAAATTATCCACTTTGAAATAATTAGGTAAAGCTAGAGGTGGTGGGGTGGGATTTATCTTTGGTGGGTGGTGGTGATGAAATTAAAGTGCACACAGTTTGTGGAAATGTTTAGTGAATCAATAAACTACTATAGACACAAAGTTTGATATTTAACACTTTTACATCATGGTGTATAGTTATGAGACCGACACCACTAATAATAGATAGGAATAAAAATATTGAGGTGTTAACACGAACAAAAAAATAAAATCAAAAAAGATTGAACAGATTGTGATAGGGTGGGTCAAATTTAAGAGTAAGAGGAGTAAAAGGTGTGTGATCCATTAACCTACATTGTGTTTAAAAATTCTAATCATCATAAAAAACATTATTCCAACATTACTATCACCACTACCACACAAACCCAGTTAAACACCATTACCATTACTACTCCTCCAACATGAACCCCATAATTTAACACTTAACACTATTCCTATTACCACTAACACCACTCTAAGAATTCGCTAGAAAACCCAGCGGTAGAACAATACAATTTATACCAATAATCAGGATTAATATTTTTAAAAAAAGCAACAGCAACAGCCACCCACTCCTTCAATTTTACTACAAAATCTACTGCCAAATGGCAGTAGTTTTGATACATCAATTCCAAAGGTTCCACATTCTCTCCTTGTTATTTTTGACAATAAAATACACAATTACACAATTTATAAAATCTGCTTCAATGATTGAAAGGAATTAAAAGAAACCCTTCAATCAATTTAAATTTTGTTGTTTAAATTTATTTTACTACTTTAGTTTTTTTTAAAACCAAATATAAATATTCTAATATTAAAAGGTATTTATTTCTTTCACAATCAATCTCATATTGTCTGTTGTTTATATTTAAATAAGTGTGTGTATAATTCTCAATCAATCCAATCCATCACCCCTCATATTTATATGTCTGCGTTCCACTATCATATACAGCAATTACTATAATTAAAATAATAATATATTTTATTTTAATTTATTTATTTATTTTAATTTATTTATTTAAACATCAAAAATTAAATATCTCACACTAATTCCATTGAATTGCTTTTAAATTCATTTTTTCGAATCCTAAATTAAAGGGAAATTAATTGTCAAATTAACAAACAAAAAAAAAACAAAAAACCAAAGGTAAGATATAAAAAATATTGTTTTTCCTGTTGTATTTTTATTTTTTTTTAAGGATTTTTTCATTTGTTATTATAAAATAATGGTTTAAATTGTCAAAAGGTGGTAAATCAAATATACATTGGATTGATTAGTCGTAGAGGTACAATAAAGTGTAGTGAGAAAAAAAAACCCAATCTATAAAGAGGAATTGGGTGTTTTAAAAAAGAAAACTATCTCACTTCCAAATATTGCCTCATTGATCTAAATTAATCAAATCAAAAGGGTAAATAATTTTAATTAAACACTCTTGCACAGATACACAGGCTTTGTGATCAAAAAGGCAATTGATCTTCATACAATTGTTTGTTTGTTTTTAGTTTCCCCCTTACCCTCCTATTTTCAAAAATAATTATTTTTCAAAGTTTATCCACCTTTTCACTACCTATACACTCAATTCAATTCCAAAACCACTTGAATTCCTATTTATGTGTGTGAGTGTGTGTAATGTGTCTTTAAAGTTTTTTTGAAATAACTTTGTGGTGTGTTGTCATTTCACCCTTTTTCACAACAATAAACAAATAAAACCCCCTCTCCCCTTCACCACTCATCATCAAAAAATTTCACCCTATATTTTTGAATGTAATAACAGCCGATGTTTATTGAAAACTACCTATTTGTTGACAAAAGGATTCCCCTACTACAATCCGATAACAACAACTATACCACTAGTGTTGAATTTAAACTCAATTCTCACTCACTCACTCAAAATTGATCTGCTACTTGGTATTGACCACACTCTCAACTTTTTGCTCAAAAAATTCTCAATACTATCTCAACTATTGAGTGGCCCATTATTATATATTTTTTTTTATAAAATAATTTTTTTTACTAGTAGATTTTATATACCATTTTACAAAAGATTTATCACCCCACTATTCTCCTAACCCATTGAGATCACATTTGGGATAAAAAAACATATAAAAGAAAGACTTCTGAGTCATTCCAATCTAATCAGTTGTACTTTTTAAACAAATAATAATAACTAGTAGTAATAGTAATAGTAGTAATACTATTTGTATTTTCCTATATATTTCTTTAACAACACTCTAGTATATATAAAATCATATATTCACTTTTTTATATAGTTTACAATTTTAACTTTATAGTTTTTGTAATATTATTATTATTTATATAGTAAGTTTTTTTTTTTTCTTTTTTTATATATCCTCTTTGGTGTAGGATATATTATTTTTAATCACATATAATCTCCATCAATTTTTTTTTTTTATACCCTCTTTGGTTTTAGGTGTGATGTGGTGGGCACCCTCCAAAAAAAAATCACAAAATACTTTTTTTTGTTTTTTTAATTAATATAATTAATATCTCTTGATCATCAATGACAATATGGGGTTATAGTTTATTGTTGTTATATCTCTATTTATATGTTGTTGATAACTTTTATTATTTACAACACAAACATAAAGTGTAGTTTATAATGATTAGGGTCCATTCTCTAATGATTATATCACTTTTTATTTTTGATGTTGTGGGCAAAATAGGTAGATATATCTTTCACCTATTGAGCATCATCTATTACACCACTCCACTTCCATACACGATTTGACTCTCAAAATTGTTGTGTGAGTGAGTGAGTGTGTGTTGTTTGTGTGGTTGTGCGTGTTTTAAAAATATATAGGGAGTGTAGTATTTTTACCCCCTTTCCTATCACCTATATATGCCCCGATAAACACACCTCTTGCCCATCGTCATATCAATGAAATTTGATTAACACTTTATTCTCATTTATTAATTATTAATCCTCGTCGGGAGAGATTTGCACATCTATTCATCATCTGTCGTCTCTTGCAACATCAGTATGTATCTTTACTAACCATTTTCTCTCTCTTCCCCCTACCTTAATTTAGCACCTTTAATTCAAAGAAGGACAAAATTACCACTCATTGTATCCCTAATCCCTCTCTCCGCTGCTCTATTGTACATCAACACCAACATCAACACCACCCCACCACCACCCCTCTGCACTAATTCTATAATTCTATCTCTTACCCATTGTAAAAATATTAAGTAGACACTCAATCTCACACACTATCATCAATACCATCATTATTCAAAAACTATTTTTCAAAATACATCATTTATAACAATATCAATCTTAACAACACAACACAACAATAACAATTCTCTCAAATAGTAAAAAACACTTTTATATTTTCACAACACCATTTCCCCAAATTCAAACCTCTTTACCACCACCACCCATACCCCCTCAACCCTCTGTTACATTAGTATAAATATTCCTCACTTTTTAATTTTCAAAAAGAAATTTAAATCTAAACTTTAATTTAGTTAATTTGATTTAAATAGAAGCAATATAAATTAGTATATTTTAATTTATATTTATCACAATCATCATATATCCTATATAACAATACAATCCCATATATTTTTTGTAATAACTCTCACCACCATATATACATATATATTTAAAAATGGTCCATAGAATTAATATGATCTTAAACGATGATGACAACAATAATAACAATAACAATGTAAATAATAATAATAATAATAATATTGATATTCAAGAATTAAAAACATTTGGAAAGATTGCCATAAATAATAGTGCCCCATCCACTCCAATTGCTGCCAATAGACCAAGACAACCATTCCTCAATGAAGAGGATGAAGAAGAATTAGAAATTGTGACAGACGATCATCCAACTTCCCCAAAAAAGAAATTTAGAGCCTCCGATAGTCAAGTTGAAATCCCAAAGATTAGTTTTACCACTGGTATCAGTAGTGAGGAAGCATCTTTACAAGAACTCGCCCGTAGATTAAATAACTTGAATAACAACTCACCATCCATATCATCCAGTTCGCCCATCACTACATCCACCGCCAATACATTATCCAAATCAGTGTCTGCCATGAACCTCAGATCCTATTCATTAAACACCAGCTCATCGTCATCTATCAACAATACATCCCTTGCCAATATTAATAATTTAACTTGTGATAAAAAAGAACTCGAACAACAAGTCGTTGATTCCGATGATGAATACTTTGACGATGACGAAGAAGAAGATGAATTGGATGAAGAAGAACAAGAATATTTCCGATCAAAGTTTGACGAGATGAGAAACTCTGCCATCCATGCCGCCAATGTTCACGCCTCCAACAATATCAATAACAATAACGGTCCAGTAAATTCACATGTACACAATGCCTCTGGATCCTGTTGCAACACTAGCACCAAACTTGGTATCTTTAACTACCAACAGCACCACTATGGAAACAACAATAATCTTCAACATGTACCATCAACCACCACCACTCCATTAACTTCGCCAAAGAGCAATCCTGGCACCCCCTCTAGACCCTTCCCTACATTGGACTACAAGATTAAAAGTGAATCCGTCAAGCAAAATCCTGATGGAACTTATAGCTGTCCATATCCAACATGCAACAAAACCATCAAAGGTAACAAAGGTAATCTTAGCTCTCATCTCAGATGGCATCGTAGATTGGATGCTGAGGCTGGTGAACTCCGCGATACAAATCCAATGGACGAAGGTGAAGAAGAATTTACTACTCCACTCAAGCCCTCTCAACGTGGTGTCCAATTGAGAAACCAAATGATCCGTTATGGTTTGAATCTCTTTAGACAAGACAGTCAAGGCAAATACCTCTGTTTCTTTGAAGGCTGCTCCCTTCGTATGCTCACCAACTTTTCCAGACACATTGCCAAGCATGAAAGAAAGGGTGATAGAATTAAGCCAGACTTGGTTCCATTGATCCCAGCATACAATGGTAACAACAACCCAGGCTCACCAAGCATCAAGAGATCAGTGTCTTCTCCATCCTCCCCAACCACCACCTCTACCCCCTTCTCACCAATCCTCTCTCATACTCACCACAACAGTGCCTCAACCACCCCATGTCAATCACCATTGACTGGCTCTACTTTGTACAACAACTCACCATCCATCGACCCCTCATCACCAAGCTGCAGCAGCAAACTCAAGAGAAAACTCACTGTAAACACTAAGATTATTAGCACAGCCACCAGTACCAGTAACTCTACCACCAACACACCCTCTCTCTATTCTTACTCTGAACCATGTACTCCAACCATGCACAGAATCAATCTCTTCCCAGCCACATCACCAAGATCACTCTCTTCTCCATCTTTTACCTCTCTCACTCCACCAGCCCCCACTGCCAATCTCAATGAAACCACTCCACTCATTGTTGGCGGCGGCTCCAAAGGTAAACTCGATAGCATCATTGATTGTGTATTCAACGACAGTGAATTCTCTGCCGTTCCCTCTTCCCCAAGTGGCTCACCCATGAGAAACAGCACCAATAAATGCAATCTTCCACTCTCTCCACTCTCTCCACCCACCTCTTCCTCTCAACCATCTGGCAAATTTGGTTATCCCCAAAAAGCCCTCTTTAAGGATATCCAATGGGACTACAGCAGATCTCCAACCAAGAAATCCACCACTCCACTCTTGATGCCAACCTCCCCACTCAGTCAATCCTCCTCCTCCATCGTGCCATTCTCTACCCTCTATTCACCAGCTCCACTCATCAAACAAAGATCCAAAGAAGATGAAGTCGTTGCCAAATCACTTTTAAATTTATCACATGGTGATAGTTTTTAAACCAACATCAATATTGATACTCATATACTACAACAACACCACCACCACAACAACAACAAAATGGCATTAATGTATCATATAATCAACATTTAATCCATATTATCTCTCTCTGTTTTGTAAAATGTATTCATCTCATTTCATTCTATTCCAACCACCACCACCATTTGTAATCATATAATCAATTGTATATATAGTAGTATTGTAGTAGTAATGTTTCATAGTAATAGTACCAAACCATTTGTCTTTTCATATATATAAAAGTTTAATGGTAATTCAAAATATATTGTAATATATATATTTAAAAAGGATCCTTCAAGTGTGTGTAGTCATTTATTTATTTATTTAAAACACACAGACATAGATTGATGTAAATTAGAATAGTAATTCTTTTTTAACTCTATGTTGAATAATTGTATAAATACATATAAAATCCACCTTTTGGATCCCAATTGTCAAGTTCATATTTTTTTCCTCCCCTTTTTGTAAAGTTTGAAAAAAGAAAATAAATAAAAAAATACTATTTTGCGCCTTATAAATTCTTTTCTATTCATTATTATAATAGTTATTATTATTATTATTATTATATTACTATATTATTATATTATTATATTATTATCACTACTATTCTATTTTCTTTTAAATTAAATAATTTATTTTGAATAATTTGTCCATTTACCACCAGTTTTTGAATAAAAGTCCATTGGATAAATTGATTGCCATTCGATGCCACCTAAACAAACTTCAGCTTCGTATGGATTAAGTAAGGGTGTTTTAAATGCATATCCCCAATCAATACTTAATCTAGGACAAGCAATTTGAATCCAGACCTCAACGTCTGAAAATAATTCCAATT
This sequence comes from Polysphondylium violaceum, assembly GCA_000277445.1. Taxonomy (NCBI): domain Eukaryota; phylum Evosea; class Eumycetozoa; order Dictyosteliales; family Dictyosteliaceae; genus Polysphondylium; species Polysphondylium violaceum. Next base: position 7,621 of record AJWJ01000075.1, on the reverse strand, counting down.
TAGCAGGGAAAATTTCAGATAATAAAACTGTTGTATAATCTTTTCCTTTAATTTTTAATAACTCTTCCAAATGCTAATAATAGATAATATTAGTATTTGTATAAATGTAATAAGATTATAAATAAATATATATTTACTTCTAAAATTTTGGGACTACCTTGTCTACCGAGAGTGCCTAAAATAATACCATATTTCTTTTTATCTCTGGCTTGGTCAATGGCTTCTTGTCTCATGCGATACATTTCGTCAAAATCATACTTCTCAATAGAGAATACTTTGGCGTAGGGGTCATAACGATAGGCTTTGATGTGGGGATTGGAGATCATGATCGATTCTAAATGGAATCTACCATCACCCAAATAAACTATAATCTCTTCAGAGGCTTCATCGCCTTGATCTGCTTGCGGTGTGGTGATTTTTGGTGATGTGCAACCCAATATCTCGCCATGAGAGAGAGGTTTCTCTTGGGGTATGCTGACGTATTTAAAGTGTTCGGATAGGGTGGAACGAGCAGATTGAAGCGATGCAGAGAATTGAATGGTCGACACCAACACCATACGAGTGTTGACGGCGAAATTGAATTTCAATGTGTCGATAAAATGCTTCAAGTCAAACTGAATGTCAACAAACACATACAACATCTTGATTTCGCTGACATCGATGGGCACCAAACATGAGTGACCGTAGTGAACCATGAAATCTGCGCCCAAAGATCTGGCTGTATAGTCGTCGACACAGCATGCACCATAGGTGACATCGCCCATAATAATCGTCTCTACGCCTGCAAACTTTTCCAATATATCTGAAATCAAACAAGAGTACATCAACAAACCTTCGGGGAACTGAAGTGCTACTCTTTTGCTTTGATTCAATCTTAATCTATGTATGGTTTTAAATATTTCAAAATTATAGTTTGATGGCAACACCTTTAAGGCATTGTTTAGCTCTACATCATTTAGTATATCTTCGGGCACTTGTTGTGCTGCCATTGCTAGTCCTCTTCCAAATACTTTTACACCGTTTGTTGTTGTTGTTTTCTCTATTTATACAGATATGAATGTATATTAATATAAAGAAATCAAAAACATGAATGCATATGATTGGGCGATAGTAAATACTTTCAGATGGTACTATATCCTTTGATGTTGATTCTGTAGTTGCACCAGACGCAGCTGCGGCAGCTATTTTCTTTTTACCAACAAATCTTCTTTTTAAAGTTACTGATCCTGTTGCAGTTTTTGTAGGAGTTGCTGTAGTTGTATTACTATCATCATCGTTATTCTCTACTTTATCTACTGTATTATTATTTTCTTCTACATTTGACATGATTCCTATTAGTATCCAAAAATTTAATTTACTTAAACGAACGAAAGTTTTTTTTTTTTGCTTTTCTTTTTTTTTTTTTTTTTTTGTTTTTTTTAATATTGATCTAATTAATTCTGCAAGTATTGACGATATCGACCAATTGTGTCAAAGATTCAGATAAGATTAATACCTCCTGGAATTCTATAATAGAATTTATAAGTAAAGTCCCTTCATTTAGTAAATAAAAAATACAAAGGAGTTGCCAAATATATTTTATTTACAGTTTTAAAAAGTTGTTTGTAGAGATGGTAGGCTAGAGGTCACCAAATTTATTTCAATCAACTGATTTGAAATGAATATACTTAACCTGACCTACTTATAAATTAATTTTTGGTGACCTCTAACCTACCAAATCACAAATCTAATTCAAAGGCATAGTCTCTAATCTTTAATAAAATGTTTAAATTTCCTCAATAACTAAAAATGTATCTGTGTTTGTATATGGATGTACCCTTTTTCTCGTATTATTTATAGTATCAAATCAATATTTTATTTCATTCATTGAATTTGGGTTTTGATTTCGATCACTTTCAAAAGATTTTTATAAAAATCTATTAAAAACATCTCCAATCCTGCGAGGGTACTTTTTTTGTTTTCTTTTTTTGGTTTTCTTTTTTTTATTTTTCATCATACTCCTATTAAACTGCAATAATAACTATCACAATGTTACCAAGACCACCAAAAGCCCCTCAAGGTATTCAAAAAATAATTGATACTCGTCCAATTGTTAGACCACCCGATATGGCAGGTGGTAAACAATGTAAGTTGTTTATAACATATATTTTTTGTGGACTCTAGTTAGTAATTTACTCTTTATTTCATTTTAGATCCATTTGGAAGATAATTTCATTTTTATTTTATCTATGTCTCATTGTTGATTAAATAAAGAGACATCACCCTTAATAAACTCTACCTTTGTATTGTTAAAAAATTAGGTATGCATAATAATAATACGTGCAAAGACTGTCTTCTTTATTTCTATTTTTTAGATTTTTTTGTATCAAAATATCTGGGCTTTGTTTGAAAAAAAAAAAAAAAAGAATTCTCATGTTTTTTTAATAACATTGGAATCAGTATTTTTTATTCTTTTCTCTTAGTAACATTACATATTATAACATCAAATAAACATGAATTCTCATCCTCCCAGAAGTTCTCCACAAGGACCACAAAAATTGATCACTGCTTCTAAAGGCTTTACTCCCAAGCAATGTAAGATATATCTTGAATTTGCGTTAGATATATTTCTAACCCCCAAACATTTCATTTAACTTCCAATAGTCACTTTTGGAAAATAAATTCAACAAACATGGAAATTAAACTATTAAAATAGATAACACAACAAATAAACTTTCTATTTTTATCAAAAGTGTAAAAATATTTTTTATTAAAACAGAAAATGAGAATCAATTCTTTTCATTGTGAAAATGAACTTTTATTCATTTTCACAATGAAAAGAATTGAAAAAATTCAAACATGAAATCGATTATTTGTTGGTTATATCACAATCTATTGTTTGGAGTATTTTTTCAGTTTTTTCAATTTTTTCAATTTATTTGTTTGTTTTTCATTTTTTTGCAGGTTCACACAAATAAAGAGATAAGAATGATTGTAGTTGACTCGTCTGTTAAAAAAGAGTTGGAGAGTAGATTGGGTAAATGTGATTCTAAAAACACATTGTTTGAGATTGGGCTATTGATAGGTCATTATCCTGCAATAACAACTTCATCAGATGTTATCAATATAGTTGGTGTTATTCCGACTCTGGAGAATCCTGATCAGGTAGGCGAAGGCATAAGTGGCACAAAGTCGTTGGACAAAGATTGGGTGTCTGAGCATGCTAGACAGGTATCGCGAATGTTGTGTGGTAATATGACTATTGTCGGCTTATATCTTGTGTCAAAGAGCAACGCCACTCTGGATCAAGACGAAAGCAATCTGTCGAAAATCCTTAAATCCATCAATGAGCTCCTTTGTTTGACAGCATCAAAGTCTACAAATTTTGCCCTCCTCTCCTTTATTGGTGAAACCAAGTCCCTCAATATTAAATCGACTTCACCCTCTACAATGGTAACTATAGTATAGTATAGATATATCGGTGTATATCGATCACCATCACATAGTAACAGCTAAATCTATAGTATAAATTCAGTAAATGTGAATATAAAGAAACCAATGTTATTCAAGAGTATGGATGTTTTAGAATGAAGCTTGTTTTAAAGGATCTATCACTAAAGATAGCCATCAAGGACTTGGACTCTATACACAAGGATCTAGACAACAGTTTTAAACCCTTGTTTGAAGAGTCGATGTTTATCATAGATGACAAATCATTGGATCTATCAAGTAGTGTATCAAGTATAGTTAAACAACAACACCAACAACAAAAAGAATCAAATATCATCGATATACTCGTCCAATATTTCAATACATCAGCACCACCCACACCATTGAATGAAACAAGCAACTACTTGATTTTCAACGACGGTGTGGTTGAATGTCTCACCTATGCACATGAAAAAGAATCTTTTTCAAATGTTGTCAGTGGTCTAAGAAAAGATTTGGTCAAGAGTATTGCAACACGTTTTGAATTGCTTTTGGAAGATCAGGAAAACAAAGAATTCTCTGTAAATTCATTACTCGAATCGTCATCCACTAGATTACCTAGAAAAGTAAATATTTCATATTGGTCCAATAATAGTAGTAGCAGTAAAACATCAACAATCTCGATATGCGATTACTTGTTTCAAGATGAATCCATATCAGATTGTTCACAGAGATTACATGACCTGTTACAATACGATAAGGAAACTATCAATGAAAATAGTTCAAATATAATATCCATAGAAAGTGAATCTGTTCAGACTAAAAAGTCAACAACCAAAACAGCAACAACAAATAGTAATAGTAATAATAATAAAAATAACAATAACAATAACAATAATAAATCCAGCACCACACCCTCATCTTTATCAAGTAAATCTACAACCACTACATCTCCCTCAAAAAGCAACAGCACAGCACTTGTTATTGGACTTTTATCAATTATTATACTTTTAGTTGCCATTTTCATCACCAAAAAATAATAATAATGTCATTTGAGTCATTATCAGAAAATAATTTAATTTAAATAAAAAAAATATAAAAAAAAAAAAAAGATGATTTTTTATTTATTTATTATTTCTTCACACATATACATATATAGACATAAACATACACATACATTCACATGATCATGATAAAATAATCAACATCTTTGATATAATCATTGATATATATTTATTTATTTACAAACAAACACAATATATATATAAACGCGATAACGAACGAAAACACATACAGATATACTATACATACACTACAACACCATCCTATATATAACATTAAAAAATGAATTTCTTTTTCAATTGTTGTACATGTAGTTCAAAGATTAATTTTCAAGAGACCTACTGTGAATCTTGTTTACATAGAATGCATTCAGATCAATCTCGGGTGAATGAATTGTTGCAAGAGATATTTGAAAAGAGGAAATTAAATGTAGTTGCAAAAAAACAAATACAAGAAATAATACCAACACTAGAGAAACAAAACCAAATAGAGGGTAAAATAACCTATCTAAAAAGTAAAAGATTACAATTGGAAAAATTGCGGGAAAAAATCAATTCTCTAAAGGGAGACATTGACAAAGATAATAAATTTATAGATGCCAAAAAGAAATATCTAAGTTCAAGAAGATCAAATCTTAAAAAGAGTAAAGTTTCTTTTGAGAATGTAAATAGTAACACTGATTTTCTTAGTATAGAAAGTGATATTCAATCAAAAAAACAATTGGGTAAATATTTTTATCTATCTCAATCACACAGTTTTATTTATTAACTCTCTCTCTCTCTCATTATAGTAAATGAAAAAAATATGACATTGGAAAGTTTAAAAAAGCAAAGAATAGAGAAAATTGTCAACAACACTATGAAAATACAAATTTCACAATCAAATCCTGATCATTTTATTATTGTAAATATAGTTATAAACGATAAAACTTTATTAAGTATGTATTACTACCATTCCTTTAGTATTGCAATTTATAATTTCAAATGTGTATGATTATTAATAATAAATATCACAGAGTTTCCAAAGGATATAGTTTTTACAAGTTTAGGTTATTTAGTAAAGATATTAAATTTAGTAACAGGGGTATTGGGTATAACGCTACCTTATCAAATGATTTATAAAGGATCTAAATCACTGATACAAAATGACGAAAAAATCAAAGAGTATCCCCTATTTTATCAGCATAAAACAAAATCTAGGGATTTTCAAAAAGCATTGTTTTTATTGGGAGAGAATATAATATTTCTTCGACTTTATCATGGACTCAGTACACCAAAGGAAATGAGCACATACTTTATTAAAAATCTTTATGAGCTATTTAAATCTCCTAATCTTGGAAAGTAATTATCATCATCACACATTTATATATTTTTAAACGAGTGCTTTATTAAATATTTTATATCATATCATTTATCTAATTAAATATCTTTATATTATATAGGGTTCAAAAAATATCAGAAATATCATCATCAATGTCAACTGACATATATGATGATACAAAGGAAGATGAATGGGAAGTGGTAGCATCCATAGAAGACAGTGATGAAGCATACGAAAACTTTGTAAATTAATGTGTTGATATGGATGGATGGTGGTTGGTTGGTTGGCGTGGAAATATACTTGTTGTTTATATTTCACTATTCCCAACATACCTAAATAGTGCAAATTTGTTTTTAAAGATGATCAAGCGGGGGAGTGTGAAAAACTAGAGATTTCCTTTTTCTTTTTTTCTTTTTTTTTTTTTTCTTTTTCTTTTTCTTTTATTGTATAAAATGGTTTGTTTGCACACAAGCGAAATGGTGTATATCTAGGATTTACTGTTTATAGTAAACTTGCTTGGTATCATATGCCAATAATCTTTTTTTAAATAAAAGTTTTATTTATTTTCCTCTATATTAATTATACTGGAAAAAAAAAACAAAAAAAAAAAATAGTATTACAACAGTGTATATTCGATGATTCCAGCAGAAAAACCTACAGATATAAAAGATGGTGCCACCGTTATTGAAATCACTCCTCTGCCTCCCATAGAGACACATAGAACTTGGGTAAGTTAATTAAAAAACTATAAGACAACGATTGGAATCAATTCATTAATTTAAAAAACACATCATAATTAGAAATACTTTAAAGAAATAATTGGCTTGTCCATTTGCCTATTCCTATTTTTCTTAACACTAGTCCTTGTTACTTATCTCTAAAATCGATTGTTTCGATAAAATAATTTTAAATACTAAATGTGTGGTGTAATTATATTAATTCATCCAACATGAACTATTTAAACACTAATAAATTACGATTATGGTGATGATGATCATGATCACCCATAGGTATTCTCCACTCCCCCTTAATATCAAATTAGAACTCTTACTCTGTTGTGTTGTGTATGTTGCTTTGTATTGTATTATGTATATATAGAGGTTGCTTTTTATTTTTTAATTTGAACTTTGAATTGCTTTATCGATAGCTTCTTCTAATCTAACATCAACTTTAAGAGTAGATTGTAATTGTTCAAGATCTTTTAATCCAGGAGTCAATGAAACAGCTCCTACTAATTTTGTCAATTGATCAACTGTCTTTTGAATCTCTTGTCTTTTTTCTGGCTTGACTTTTGTTAATAAATATAAATTCTTTCTTAATCTATCTCTTTCACCTAAAACAACTTTAATTGCTGTCATTGATTGTTTAACCTATGATGATATTATGCGTTAGTAACTCCTATACTCTGTGGTAAAAGATGTATGTATGTGTGTAGATATATATATATACTTTTGGTAAACGTAATGGATTGGCAAGAGTATTATTTTTAGTGGTTTCTTTTTCAGAATACAACTTGTTTCTCTCTTTTAATAAAACAAACCAAAGTTTGTGTATATCTTCAAATGACTTTCCACGAAGATCAGATGCAGTCCATGCACGACCAGCCAATGGATAGGTACCTCTAGCGTATTTATGTTCAAAGAGCTCCTTTAAACCTGTGCCTGCTGATCTAGTAGTGATAGCATTGCTTTGAAATGCCAACAAACTCTTTCTAAATATATTGTTCATTCTCCCTATCTATATATCTACCACCAAAAGAAACACTATCTGATAAATGATCGTCTGAATGAAAAATTTTAAAAAAAAAAAAAAAAAAAAACAACGAATCTTT